>APFE031581332.1:1879-21044 GCA_000404065.3 Pinus taeda
TAGAAGAAAAGGGAAGATTAATCGCCGGGGTTAATAGTTTAAACTTGGAAGCATATTGGCTTTTCCTAATTAAGCCACATACACAAAGAGCCACCCTGAAGTGTTTAACAGATGCAATCGGGTGTATGATCCCCGATATTCAAGATGCTACCTATGCTGCCCAGCTCAGTTCGTGCCTCAACAAACCTCCGGAAGTTGAGCCAATGCTTGCAATAAATAAGCTCAAATTCAAAGGAAAGTAGCCGACTTGATGAATCACCCTCCAGCTCGCCAGATCGCTAGCCAAAATAGGATCAAAAGTTATTGATATCAATTTAGTAGCATTTATGTTTAGTAGATATTTAAATTAGTATTGTATTTATAGACCCTTTCATGTTTTTAGAAAAGGTCGTAAAATTTTGTAAGATACTTAACAGACTGAAGTTTGCACTACTGTGCTTCAGCCAATATTCTTTTATGAAACTCGACCAGTTGTTCTTACTTTAATAAGGAAGTTTCTTTATGCAATTGTGCACTATTTTCGTTGATTGAAGAATGTTTTTGCGTTAAAGGAAGAACTGCACATAGCGATTGATATCTGGGAGTGTCACGCAGCTCATATGGTATTTTTATCTATGTTTGAATTCATTCCGTTTATATGAATTTTTATGCAATTATTCTTGCTATCGTTGATTATATTCATGCGTTATAATAGCAGATCTTATTCATTCCACTATTGGATGTTTAGTTATGTGGCTTTGCTTTTAATCATGTGTATGATAATGATATAGATATTTAAAGTGTGGTAATTTCGCTTCAATCGCTCTGCTTAACTATTTAGGCACAGCAATCTTAAATGAATTAATATATATGTTGTAAAGATACAGTCATCTATATGCTTGTCTTTTAGACATAGAATATCAAACGCTACGCTTTAGAGCTCAATAGATTCCTGGGATAGTTTCATTTATTTATACTTCTGTCAATAGTTTTAGCCTTTCACTCACCGCTAGTGTTATCTATAAACCATTCACCCATCCCATTTATCTATTTATGGGAAACTGGTCCCATTATCCCCAGTCGGAGCCACTACCCCAAACGGAAAAGGAGCTGCACTAAGGTCCGGACCGGGTGGTTTCCCCAATGTTGTTGCAGCAATTTTCGAGGCATCAACAAAGTGGGACAAAGAATTTGTTCTACAGACTGAGGACTAGCAAAGATATAACTTGAGGTCAAGAACAAGTAATGTCAAAGAGAATCCTGCCCAAAGAGCTGCTGTCCCCATAGAGCAGCAGGTTAGCAAACAGAAAAGACCAGCAACTGACCCCATCATCCTCAAAGCACCAACTCAAGAGGTAAGAAGCCCTGACAAGTCCTTTTCTCCTTTCAGTTTTGAATCAGAAGTCCAAAAGTTGAAAATATCTGTACTTCTGATAGAACTAGCAAAGAGTGAGGTCTTTAGAAAGCCTATCCTTGATGCCCTTGGGCTGAAGGACACACAAGCCTCCACTGACTATGTGAATTTACAAGATGACAAGTCTGCACTCGTGCTTAGCCCAATGATTGAATCTGTTGATGATAATTCTCCATCATTTTATGTTTCCTTGACCATTCATGACAAAGTCCTCCACAACTGTTTGCTGGACACTGGTGCCAGCCATAATTTGATGCCCAAAGTTGTCACGGAAGAGTTAGGCCTTGACATTACCAGAAATTATCATGATTTATTCTCCTTTGATTTGAGGAAGGTGAAATGTCTGGGGTAGATTAAAGATTTAGCTATCACCCTAACTCAGCTGCCCATGAAGAGCATGATGAAGGACATTGTGATAACAGATGTTCCCGCAAGTTTGGCATGCTGCTCTCTAGAGGATGGATTAAGAGGCTGGGTGGGACATTACAAAATGATTTATCTTATGCTACTGTCCCAGTTTTTGGAGGAGAAAGCAGAAGACTGTATAGAGAATCCCAGCTGGCCTATATCATCAGTGATGAGAACAACCCCACTAATCATCCCATTTACACTATGGACATTGAATTTGGGGCATGTATTCTCCAAATTGAATAATCTCATAAGGCCCCAATACATCTTAAGAAACCAATTGATCAGACCATGGAAGGAGAGGGAACACAACTTGGGACATGTTCTTTGATGGAGCATGTTCAAGGGAAATTGCAGGAGCAGGAGTGGTTCTAGTATCTCCAAAAGAAGAAAGCACCCATCTGTCTTTCAAATTGACTTTTTAGGTCACCAACAATATAGCAGAGTATGAGGCTCTAATATTAGGCTTAAACATTGCCAAAGACAGAGGATTCAGGAACATAAAAGTGTTTGGAGATGCTGATCTCATCATTCAGCAAGTGAACAAAAAGTTCCAAGAAAGGCACCCAAGGCTGAAAGCATATAGATATGAGGTATGGAGGCTTGATAGTTTTTGTATCTCATATATCCCTAGAGTCAAAAATCAGCTTGTTGATTCCCTTGCTGTATCTACTAGCATGTTCATCCCTCCCATGCCTCCTAAACTATTGTATGAAGTCCAAATCAAATATAGACCATCCTTGTCTGATAATGTCCAGCATTGGGAAGTCTTTGAGGATGATGATGAATTAAATAGGTTTCTGCAAGTCATTGATGAATTCTTTGAAATGCAAATTGATCAAGAGAATGAAGCCTTGGAAGAAAGTCCCCAACCCCAGCTAAGAAACGAAATCGGCCAAGATAGCATTGTCCAATTACCTAGCAATCATATACCTAAAGGGATAGTACCTATGGAAAAGTTGTTTGACCAAAATGATGTGCCTTATAAGGCTGCCCAAAAAGAAGATCAGTCCACAGTTCATAAACATAACATAGGGAGTCCAGATAATCCAAGATATATAAATCTGTCCACTCATTTGTTTGCTGCCCAAAGTTTTGAGTACTACACCCTGATGAAGCAATTTGCTGATGTCTTTGCCTGGGAATATAGTGACCTTAAAACTTATGATAAAAAGATCATCTAGCATAAGATTCCATTGAAGAAAGACACCATTCCTTTCAAACAGAAGCTGAGACTCATAAATCCTTTGCTCCTCCCTCTGATTGAAAAAGAAATCAAGAAATTGTTGGCTGCCAAAATTATAGTTCCTCCGAGATATTCAAAGTGGGTAGCCAAATTGGTAGTAGTGAGAAAGAAAAATGGAGAAATCAGGCTCTGTGTTGATTTCAGGAACCTGAACAAATGCTCTAAAAAGGACACCTATCCCCTACCAAAGATGGAGCATTTGCTGTAGAAAGTCTCCGGAGCTAAAGTGATGTCTTTCCTACATAGATTTTCAGGGTATAAACAGGTTGTTGTACATCCAGATGACCAAGAAAACACTACATTCACCATTCCCTGGGGCACTTTTATGTATTCCAAGATGCCTTTTGGGCTGATGAATGTTGGGGCCACTTTTGAGAGAGCTATGGATATAGCGTTTGTAGGAGAGAAGGATAAGTTTGTCCTTGTCTACCTAGATGATATAATAGTATACTCCAATAGACATCAAGACCATCTGCAACATTTAAAGAAAGTGTTTCTGAAATGCAGAAGGTTTGGAATATCAGTCAATCCTAAAAGGTCACAATTTGCTTTATAAGAGGGCAAGCTTTTAGGACATATTGTTTCTGTTGTAGGTGTCAAGATTGATCCAGAAAGAGTAAAAGCAATACAGACTTTGTCTATCCCAAGATCGAAGAAGGATATCCAATCCTTTCTAGGCAAGATAAATTTTGTAAGGAGGTTCATTCCCAATTTTGTAGAACTGGTAAAACACATCACCTCCATGCTAAAAAAGGGGTCAGAAATCAAATGGATTGATGCAACAAGAAGATCTTTTGAAGCCATCAAAAGGGCTATTATGGAAGCTCCCACTTTAATTAGCCCAGACTACAACAAGGAGTTCCATATATTTTCATTTGCCTCAGGTGACACCCTTGCAGCAGTTTTATTGCAAAAAGATGATGAGGGTTCATAGTATCTAGTGGCATTCTTCAGCAAAACCTTAAGAGATGCTAACTGAGGTATGATATTATAGAAAAATAGGCCTATGCTCTTATCAAATCTTTGAAAGCTTTCAGAATATACATTCTGCATTCCAAGGTAATCACATATGTGCCCTCTGCCTTAGTAAAAGATGTCCTAACACAGACAGATGTTGATGGAAGAAGGGCCAAATGGATTGCAAAGCTTATTGAGTTCAACATAGAATTGAAGCCCACCAAGATTGTTAGAGGTCAGGGCCTTGCCAAGCTAATGGTTGAAGAAAATTGTAGGATGTTGGATATGAATTGGATAAGCACAAACTTAGATGACCGACAGACAGGGAAATAAATAGTTGAATCAGGGTAGAATCAATCATTGGTAGAAAATCTAGCTTCTTGTGAATGGTATTCTAAAATAGTTCAATTTTTATTGAAGCTAGAAGTTCCTACAAGCCTCAATTCAAGCCAAGCTAGGACTATTAAGCTCAGGGCAACTAAGTATTGCATTCATGAAAACTTGCTATATTGGAGGGACCCATCTGGAATCCTTTTAAGATGTCTGGACAAAGAGTAATATATGAAGGCCATGCATCAATTTCATTCCAGCATTTGTGGAGGACATCGCTATTGGAAAACCACAGTTCACAAGATCCTCAGAACTGGTTATTATTGGCCCACCTTGTTTTCTGATGTCTTTTCATTTGTAAAATCTTGTGACAGGTGCCAAAGGTTTGAAGGACGACAGTAGTTGAAGTCCTTGCCATTGAAGACCATACGTGCTAGTTTCCCTTTCCAGCAGTGGGGTTTGGATTTCATAGGAGAAATTAACCCACATTCCAATGACTAGCACAAATGGATCTTAGTAGCCACTGACTACTTCACTAAGTGGATTGAAGCCATCCCTACTCAGAAAGATGATCATCATGTGGTCATGAAGTTCCTAACTGAAAACATTTTCACCAAGTTTGGCTGCCCACATAAATTAGTTACAGACAATGTAGTAGCCTTCTGGGCAAAAGAGTTGGTGGACATGTGTGACTCAATAGGAATTAAGCTAGTTCATTCCACCTCATATTACCCTCAAGGCAATGGTCTAGCAGAATATTCCAACAAGAGCCTGATAAGGATAATCAAGAAGTTGCTAGAAGACAACAAGAAGAACTGGGATTCCAAGCTGAAGTATGCATTGTGGGCTGACAGGGTCACCACCAAGAAATCCACAGGGAATTCTCCATTCAAGCTGGTATATGACACTGAGGCTATATTCCCAATTCAGTTGACCCTCCCTATGGAAAAGTTCTTGCAGGAAGAACGAGACGAGGAAGATGACATGGCAAAAAGGATCAGTGATTTGGCAGAAGTGCATCAAATCAGAGAACAATTGGTTGAAAAGTCTATAGTACATCAAAAGAGAATCAAGGAAGCCTTTGACAGAAAGGCAAAGATAGATAGTTTTCAAGTTGGGGACTTGGTTCTTAAGTGAGATGCATTGAAAGAAAAGAAAGGAAACCATGGGAAGTTCGATGCTCTGTGGACCAGACCTTTTGTCATCACTCAAATCCAGGGGAACAATACTTTCATGCTGCAAAGAATGGAAGGAGAGACAATTTTTGATGGCCCAGTTAATGGGTGTTTTTTGAAAATTTATGTTGTTTAAGGCCTTCATGCCTTATTGTTGTAAATATGTTATTTTTACTAGGTTTTAGTGTAGGCTTAATTAGACTCCATTCCCAATGGAACATTAGGAAATTTTGCTGATCTGGTTTTTGTAGGAAAGGCAATGGTCTACAGTTCTTGAGACCTCACAGGGAGGATCTCATCCCTAGAAGGAGCCAGTGTTAGCTCTGCTATACAATGCTAGTTTTTAAAGGTTAGAGATAAGCTTGTTTGGATTGGTTACGCTCAAATGAAAGCCCACAACGGTCACTTTTCCCTTTTTCCTTCTATCCCGCTTGCTCCCCTTGATCTCTGTTTCCACGATGAGAGTGGTTTTTCTCTCTCATCTGCTGCTACGTGTCAGTAGCTAAGTGGAATTTCTCGATCTTGTCCTTTTACTGCTTTATGCCTGAAGGCGGTGCGATCAATACCATTTATTGTCTAACCTATCCACCCCACCCGATAACTCCCACGCAACTCCACCACCTGATCACTGTTCGATTTGTCCGCTACAGATCTAATGGCCTAAATTCACCCTGCTCCCACCTCGGCCGATATCCTCGGCCGATCCATCTCCGTCACCCATTTCTTCAATTCGATGACCCACCTTCCCCCTCATCTAACTCATCCACTCGTCCATGCTGTCCACATCCTTTGACCAATCTGTTTTCTCGAAGGAGGACAATGACCAGCTTGTCAGTACTAGTAACAATCCCCCCCAACAACCATCGTTAACAAATAGCATGGCCAAGGGTGAAAAGGACAGAGCGAGACCCTGTAACTTCATTTATCAGTTATGGAACTCCACTGGTACGAGCACTCCAACTGCCTAAGAGGATAGCACAACGCTTGAAATGATCAGATTCATCCACTGAAGCAAGCAAACACAATCACAAACTCCATTAGGTAGTTAAATGCAGTTGGTGGTCAATTATGATCACCCCATACCTAAATGGCGAAGTGCCCTTTGTAATGAAAATCTATAAATACCTGGGAACAAGATGTAATCGGGGTTATGGTTGATGTTTTGATGTAAGGTTCAACTTCTAGAGACTGTAGATATTTTGTCACTTGCAACATCTTGTCTTCATTTTCAGTTAATACAAGATTCTTTTGCTTTTAACTGCTCACTTTCCATTTTCCTCTGTTCTAAGCTGTGCCTGATATGCTGTGTTCTTGATCTTTAAGGTTTAGCACTAAAAATCTGTCATCCTATCTATGTGTTAGATTGTTGAATGTATCATTGAATAGGTTATTCAGGTTTCTTTCTACCTAGTTCCAGAAAGCTGTCATCCTGTCTGTGCATTAGTAGAATAGATTTATAGACTTCTTTACTGGTTGTAGCCGACCATCACATGGTCTTGTGCATCTGTTGGTGTGGTCAGTATTCTCCATATTCACCCAATATCTAAACTATGAGTAGTTAGTGGTCTAAAGCCTTGTAGTTTGGGGGTGTTGATTCATGTCTGGAGTGAAACAAAGTAGAAGTGGTTATCTGGCTTGAACAAGCATCATTCCTTCCATTCATCCATTGCAACAATAGTTGAATTTATATGTTACCAGGCATCTCCGAGCTACAACCTAGGAGAGTTTCTTGGAGTGATAACATGAGGTACAGGTGAGAGTGTAGGTGTATGTGGCGGAGGTGGAGGTGGAGTGGATGGGTGAGGTATCCTCGGGATACCTTGACATACTATCTGCAGTGCACTTCGCAGTGTATTCAAAATAGTTCCTTCATTGTCATAGGAAGAGGATCCTAATAATAGACTATATTTAGAGCCTGATTCTCCATTCCCTCTAAAGGGTTTTCGCTTCGCGTAGTCCCAAACATCAAGGTAATGGAATAAACTGTTTTTCACACAACAACATCTTAATCCAAGTTTTCAAAGATCAAAAGTACTTATCCCACGGTCCCTTGAAGAGCCTGCGCTCTGCTTCGCTATAGTTGATGGTCATATCAATCTCAAGTTTAGTGATAAATCCTCATAATATGTGAACAATCCAGTGATCAACGGCTCACACAATGTTATTTTTTGAAGTTTCCAAGTGCCTCACTAGCTCTCGAGTCCACACAATAGGGTCGTCAAGTCTCCACATACCCTGATTGTCCGTTAAACTAGACAATCACTGATGTAGTTCGCAGGGGAATAAACATAAACAATCTTTGGTTTCATTTGTGTACAGGTATCTATTCAATCACTTCTCCTTGGATAACCATGAGTTTCTATTCTCCCTAACTGCAAACGCATGCAACTTTCGATCGAGCCACTTTTTGATTTCCTTCTAAGTAGGGAACCACTTATTCAACATCACACATTCCTCAAATAGATCCCGGTCTCGACAACGAAACCATTTGTTGGCTTGAGGGGGCCTAACCCAAGTTTGGATTTAACTGCGCCAACCAAAAAACCATAACTGCTGGCCCTTTCGACAAAAAACTGCATAACGTAGGCTTCAGTTTCACCCAAAGCAGTATTAGGGATGCTAGAACTAGGTTTCTACCTCTAGAGGCCTGTGTGATGGTTTCCTGATATTCTTGCGGCTTAGATCTACCTTCTCACAACTCTAATTGTTCCGAACAAATAACTACTATAATTATATTTAAACAACTCTTAGATCTTCGCGAAGGTATCTAACTAGTCTTAAGATGAAAAAAGATTACAGATCTACTACTTTCGCACAGTAAACAAGCATTAATTCATATAAAATATATCACAGAGCGAAGATACATGAACTTAGCATAAGTAAATAATAAGACATAGATGCATCAATTTCGGCCCAGTACAGTCTTTATTAAGTATAAGCATTCAATTAATGACTTCTTCTCCCTGTGCACTTAGTTGTAGGGGTCCACGCACTCAAATGAAGGAGCCTTCCCCTTTCGTCTATGTACAGGAAAGAAACCTTTCCTTCCTTATCACCTTGCCCTTACAATGATTCTTCAAGTTAAGTTACTTCTAAGACTTGTTATGACTCATCTATATAGAGTATTTTCTTTACAATACCATGGTCTGCGGACCATGGGTGGGTCTCAAAAGGACTCTATCCTCTACCCAACTAAGGGATTAAAGCCCCTTTTAATTCTATTAGCTTCGCACTCCACTTCTACATTTTATGGAGACTTTACATTCATTACAAAAGATATTAGAATTTTTTCACAAAACTTAACAAAATTGACCCTAAGGGCCTCATCCAAACATGACACTATGGAGTTTACTTATGTTTTTTTCATGACTCCCTAAAATTGAAAAACACCAAGCTTTACTTTCTTGATAATCATTAAAACTTTACGTTGAAATAATTGAACGAGTTTTCTTTTCGTGTCTTTTCAAACTCTTTAAACCTGAAAACGACATCGAGATACTCCTTCACTAGAATCGTTAAACATAAATAGTGTACAACTTGTTAATCATGATGATATTGAACCACTCCTTCCTAGGGTTCGTTAAAAATACTCAGAAGGACTCATCCAAAGGATGAAATTAAAGGACAAGCATATATTATCCTCCTCAAGCTAGCACAAAAATAAAGAGGTACTTTCCAGTAATGCTGAGGGAAAATTGGGAAAGAACGTTTGTTTTTTTATTACAAAAGGTAGTATGCCACTCTTGAACATCACACTTTGTATCCTTTGTGTTTGGGTTGGGAAATCCATTTGTCTCTCAGTTGACCATACCTCATTGAAAGTCTTCAAACTGGTTTATAGTCTTATTTTGAGTCAAATTCTGCCAAGTAAAAATTGTTGTGTCACCTATATGTTCAAGATAAATTCAAGCTCATTCAAAATTACCTTTCAATTCATAGCCTTCAATCACATCGGCCATCCCTGAGTCAGTCTTGGATTTCTCCAAGTTTGTTCTTCAAATCTTGTCATGAGTTTCGTGTCGCAGGCCTTCCTATAACGAGTCACATCCTATTGACTTCAGTTCATTATCTAGGAATTTTCTCTAGAAACTTTCTTACGTACCTTGGAGCCTGCATGCCTTAATGGTAGGATTCTCACCTTCGACAAAAATTTCTCATCATTGAACTTCGATCGGATGATTCTATGAGTGTTCGACTTCAGGACATATTTTCACATTTCATAGATTGTACTGGAAGTACCTTGAGAACTATTTTCATTATTTGTGGTTTCTCTCGCACTTGTTAACGATTCACATCATTAGCTGGTAATCAAGTGGTTTCCACTAGGTTCGACTACAAGAAATTCACTCACATGACTAGATTCGTACTACAAATCGAGAGATTGAGATCAAGAACCTGAATCTAGTTTCATCCATCCAGGTTGTGTGGAGTTATTAAATATTCATGATTGTAAACATAGATCCATTGAAGGTTGCATCCATATTGTGTATTATGTTGACATGGATCTTCAGATGTATTTCCATACTGATTCTTTGGAATATTTATACTCTGAGTATGGGAATATCTACCTTAGTGATGATTATATATTGCATTGTAACATTTCATTGAATGTTTCAGGTCTCCAACTATGGCCTCTAATCTGAACCTTGGCATGATAAAGTGCTTCATTCCTCAAACAAATTTTCTAACTTTGCACTTTAGGGGGGAAATTTGTTACACATCCTTTTGTCTCCTTTAGGCAAATCACCCTCAATCTGGATCTTTCATTATCCATCAAAGTGTTCCAAAGCATTCCCCTGCAAGGATAGAACCTAAAAAATCCCAAAGAGAATGAAATTTATGGATTACAAGGCCCAAAAACCTATTTTTGATTTCCTGTTTGGTTCCCTAGCTAGTTTCTACACATACACAGACTTGAACATTAAAATTAGTGCAAAAGTGTGCTTTGTCTTACACTATGGACTGTGCACATGACTCAATACAAGTAAAAAATAAAAAAATAAAATCTAGCTTTGTTAGTCAAATATTTCCCAACTAAAAGCTTTGATTTGATGCTTACTCAAGCCAGATACCTCTCATCATGGAGATAATTCCCTCTCTTTTTGTATCCCCTATCCCACCATTTGAGGATCTTAAACCTCCTATTTTCCTATTAATAAAACACATGACAGAGGGTTGGAGGGGACCACTGAAGGTAGGCTTATGTTGCAGAAATAGGGCTATAAGGCTTTTCATCCAAGGAGAAGGTTGGAGATCATGGGAAGAGGCTTGTGACATCAAGGCAACTAGGAAGTAAGCTTGTTCTCCTTTGAATTCAATAAAAAGTAATTGTTATTTCCTAATCATGTCTATTATGATATTATTTATGAGATTCCTTGATCACTCACATGGTTTATAATTGGTTATTGATTCAACTTATGATGTATGTTGAGTTAAGAACTTCATTTACGTTTGATTGTATATGCTATATGATTTGATATTTTTGTATGTTTCTGTCTATGCATATCTCTTTCAGAGAATCAGAGATAAGTTGTGGAAAGCATTGGAAAGGCCTCTAAAGCATCGAGGAGAAGATAGTTGTGGTTCACATATTACTTGTTTCAATCAGTCATAAGCTAAGGAAAGGTAGCAATTCTTTTCCTGTTTGTTACTAGGTTTTGTTTGAGAATCTATGGAGATTCATATTGTCTGTAAGAAGGATTAGTTCACCCAATAGATAATAAATCTAAAAGGTGCATATTTATTGGGTCTAAGGATGGTTTAAAAGGTTATAATATTTGGAACCCAAAAATAAGGAAGGTTGTGTACAACTAAGGTTTGGTGTTTAGAGAGTTGAAATATGTTATTAAACATGAAGTCCTACCATAGAAACCTAAGAAGATAGAGTTTGAAGTAAAGGAGGAAGAATCATACTCTACAATAGAACAAGAATCAGAAGAGGAAGAGCCACAAACTCTAGTTTTGAGAAAATTAGTTTGAGAGAGAAGGCAGTGAGAGAGGTATAGTCCATATGTTTTCTATTAAAAATTTCTTTATTTATTACTGATGATGATCCCAGAACTATTAGGGAGGTAGTGGATTCATAGGATAACAAACTCTTGAAAGAGGGCATGGTTGATGAAATGACATCTTTGGACAAAAATGAGGCTTGGGATCTAGTGGAGTTTCCAGATGAATTTAGAAGGAAAGGTGAAGAAATACAAAGTTTGGTTGGTAGAAAATATCATTCATAGGTGTTAGGAATTGATTTTGGTGATATTTGGTCTTGTATGTGGAAGATATGTTGCTGATTGGAAATAAAAAATTAAATTGTACGAGATTTGAAGACCTAATTGTCCTCCAAATTCTATATGAAGGATATTGGTGCTACAAACTATATTTTGAGCATGGAAATTAAATGAGATCAAGAAAAGAGGAAGCTTTGGTTAAACCAAAGGAAGTATGTTGAGACAATATTGTAGAGGTTTAATATGCAGGATAGTAAAGCAGTGAAGGTTCCTATACTTGTAGGTGTAAAGTTATCTATTGGACAGTGTCCCAAGACACAAGAAGAGGAAGAGGACATGTACCATGTTCCATATGTGAGTGCGTTTGGAAGCTTGATGTATGCAATGGTATGTATTAGACCATACATTGCATATGCAGTGGGAGTATTGAGCAAGTTTATGTCAAAACTAGGGAAGGAGAATGGATAGCAGTGAAGTGGGTTTTCAAGTATTTGCATGGCACTAGTGAATATAGTTTGTGCTACCAATGAAGACCAGGATTGTATATAGTTTTTGACATCCATGGCTTTGTTGATGCATATTGGGCTGGAGATCTGGATCAGAGAAGATCTACATGTGGGTATGTGTTTAACCTATTTGGAGGAGAATTTAGTTGGATGAGCAAGAGACAATCTATAGTGGCATTTTCAACTATAGAGGTAGAATGCATGGTAGCCACTCATGCAAGAAAGGAAGTAGTTTAGTTGCAGAGATTGTGTTCAAGTATGGGGTTGGTACAACGAGCTATAAGGAGAGACTGTGATTACAAAGAAGTATGACATGTGACTTGTGCACTGCTATAGTGCATAAAAATTCTCTTTTTGCTCTACCTCCTATCCCTCTTGGATAATTTTTCTCATCTATGCAACAAATGCACTTGAAAGAATGGAATGCCTCTTCCCCCTAGTGGCTTGGTTATAACACATCTTGATAGCCTACTAGTGGTTGACTACCTCAACTCTCAACCAGAGTTACAATATAGACTCTTCTAAATTAGTTTACATCTTAATCACGTGCCTATCCCTTTTTCCATGAATAATGGGGGCTAAGGCGACATCTTCCTGAATTATGGGTGTGAGAACAGGAAGGTCAACTTCCGAGTAGCATAAATTTTGCATACAAGCTCTGATTGACGTGCTTCTTGCCTTGTTTGAAATATATCTATGTGTAGAATAGCATGAAAAGGTTTTGCGCTAAAGTGGCAATGTTTTACCCCTAAAAAACATCATTTGATGCCTCAAAATGCCCCTAGAAAGTTTCAAACCCTGTTTTGCCAAATTAGGTCCCACTCATAAAAATAGTCCCATGAGTTGATTCCTCCACTTTTTCCACTCTGAATGCATCGTGATGGATGAAAAAAATTATAATGATCCAATCAGGATCAGTAATTAGACAAGTAGAAAAAGGGCAAGGAGAATATTACGGCTTGGGCTAGGATCACTGAAAATGCAACAAAGAAATCTTGATTTAATTTTGTGCTTGAATTAAATCAGGAATAAAATTTTAATTCCATATAACAAGACAACTTGAACAAGTAAACTAAGTTAATATGACTTAGTTGGCTCAGTTAATTCAATTTGAGGGTCTAATTTGAGTCATGTAGAGTGTCTTCTACATTATAAGAGCCCTCGTTGAGTTTATTTTGAGTTGTAATTAACTAATTTAGTTTAATTGAGTTAAATTTAGCTAAACTAGTTCCAACTGATGGAGGAACTAGTAGGAGGTCAGACAATGCAGTGTTTCTTCATGTGTTCAACCAGTTAACTGATGATTCACTCATAAATAACTCATGTGTGTCATATATGAGAGTTACCTAGTTGATATTGGAGTTCAAGGGTAGTGTACTATAAGTTATATCATCATCTGAATTGTACAGGTGGTGCATGTAGTCAGAGGAAGGCCTATGAGGATTGCGCAATTCATATTGAGGAATTTCCATAATTAATAGGGGAATAATTCCCAAGGAAACAACGTAAGGAAATAGGGACTTGGGCAAGCCAAAATTTGCTTAAGTATTGGCCTAGAATTGTCTAAGAAGTAGTGATACAGATAGAGATAGTGCAGAGGTTGCTCGGGCTTGAGCAAAGCATTGTAATCTTCTCATATTTTCTAACTAATTAAATATACAAATAGTCGGGGTTTTTAGTTGTTACTTTCCCTAGGAAATCATTTTGTAATGTGTTGATTGAATTCTTTCTCTTGTATGCTTCATGATTTCTCGATCGATTAATTGTTTCTGCTAATGAGTAGAGTAGATTGAAGTCTTCCATTTTAGAAAATTACATAAGAAGTTTGAATCTACAAGGAATTTCTACATGGTATTAGAATAGAAATCACTCTAGAAGAGGAGAATATGATTTTTGCTTTTGCAGGTGAAATCAAATTTGTAGTATCATTCTTCAAAGCCAGTAGGATGTCGTTCTACGGTTTAAGACTCAATATGCCATTAAGGATAGTTCGAACTATATTGCTTGGAAGAATAGGATGGTGGCAGTGTTGGAAGACAACGCGCTGAATGAATTCACATGACAAAGATATTCCTAAGCCTCCAACAACAGATGCTCAAGATTTGGCAGAGTGGAGGAAATGTCTTGCAAATGTGAGAAGGATCATCCTAGGAGTTCGAGATCATATATTCTCAAACCTCCATGGAAATGATATGCCATATGCAATGTGGAAAGCCTTAATCAATTTGTTTCAAAATAGCAGTGACCATAAGAAGCTGGCACTAAAGGACAAGCTTTGGAAGATCAAGCTGGAGAAGGGCAACACAATACCACAATACTTGATCAGGTTCACCCAATCTCGGGGTGAGATTAGGAGTGTTGGTATTATAGTTGCTAAAGATGATTTGGACAACCTAGAACTTATAGGCCTTCCCAAGAGATGGCATAGCTACCAAGATTTGCAAAATGGAAGGGAGCATCTACCAAAGTGGGAGCGTTAGTGGTCTGACTTGGTGCAAGAAGAGATAAGGCAAAGCACCAGAGATGGAACCTCATCCAAGCATGATGATGAGGAGCATTGTGCCTTAGATGGAAAGGAAAAGAAAGGGAAAGGAAATAAGTTCCAATCTAAAGGAGATTCTAGTCAGGGAAAAAAGAAGAAGGACTTGTCGAAGAATAAATGTTTTCATTGTCATGAGATGGGACACTATTCCACAAAGTGTCCACACAAGAAGGCCGATAAGAAGCCCTTAGGAGGAGGAGTAGGTGAAGCCCTTGCTTCACAATTCGAGTTGGATCTCACCCTCATTGCTCGCATGGTGACGTCAGTGATGGGTAGTGTGTGGTATCTGAATAGTGGAGCCTCGTTCCATATGAATGGAAACAAATAATTTTTTAGTGACTTGGAGGAGAAGGACCTCCATATGCACATCGAGATGGGAGATGATGGAAGATATAGCACAACCAACATCGGTATTGTTACTTTTCAAAGAGAGACAGGTACTCCTATCACATTAAAAGATGTCATATATGTTCCAGGTCTAAAGAAGAATTTAGTTTCAGTTGCTATGTTGGAGGACCATGGCTACGATCTGATATTTAGGAAAGGAAAGTCTTTCCTTCATCACATAGCCACAGGACAAGTGAAGCGGATTGGCGTTTGGGTGAATAACCTCTACAAATTGGATGCAGAATATTGTGAAGCATTGAGCACAATGCAGAGATAGTGCAAAGCCGAGACATTGGTGAATTATGGCATAAAATATTGGGCCATATTCACCATGGAGCTTTGAAGATCATGCAACATATTTCTATAGGAGTTCCCAAGGGCACACTAGAGCAGAGAGATACATGCAAAGGGTGTACATTGGGGAAGTACATGAAAGCCACCTTTCACGATAAGGATAGTCAAGCGCAAGCGATCCATGGAAGAGTTCACTCAGATGTGTGTGGACCATTCTCAATAGCCTCCACAACCAAGCACGGGTATTATGTAATATTTGTAAATGATTTATCACGTAAGTGTTGGATTTTCTTCATGCATAAGAAATATCATATGTTCTCTAAATTTGGTGAAGTTAAAGCACTTGTTGAGAAAGACCCTGACAAGAAAGTGAAAGCTCTTAGGAGCGATAATGGTGGAGAATATGTGTCAAATAAATTTAAGAAATTATGTGCATTAGAAGGCATTTGACGGGAGTTAATAACACCCCATAACCCACAATAGAATGGGGTGGATGAAAGGAAGAAAAAAATTTATTTTGGGAGCTGCATGGGTGATGTTACATGATCAGGGCGTATGGTTGCACTTGTGGGTTGAAGTATGCAACATAGTTGTATATGTGCGGAACAGAAGTCCTCATCAGATTCTCAAGATGAGTACACTAGAAGAGGCTTTTTCAGGTAAGAAACCAGATGTGGTAGACTTCAAGATATTTGGCCCATTAGTTTACTGTCATGTTACCAAGGATGAAAGGAAAAAGCTAGAGCCAATAGCTGAGTTGGACATATTTTTGGGGTACACTAATACACCTCACAACTATCGGGTGAACCTACCATCTCACAGGATGACAATGGTTCATAGAGATGTGAATTTTGGTGAAGAGAAGGCCATGAGATGCTTCCTTGAGAGGTAGCTTCAGTTGCATGCAGATGAGGAGATTTTAGCTCCAAAGGAAGAACCTCAAGATGATGTGGAGTAGCCACATGTAGAGGAGCAGAGAGTGGAAGAGCCCACTCATGCGATACTTCCAGAGATGGAAGGAATCACACTAGAGAAGCTGACAGATTAATGCATGATTCCAGAGATAATGTGGGAGCACCCACATCACAATGTCGGCATAGGAGGTCACCAGATCAGTACACTGGCTACATGGCTCGGACGAGCGAGAGTGTAGAGATTGAGCCATCCTCATTCGAGGAATCAATGAAGCAACCAATATAGGTTGATGCCATGGTAGAGGAGTATGACTCCATTATCAGAAACAGTGTTTGGGAAGTCATCTTAAGACAAGCGAAAAAAGTTAGTGGTGAGTTCTAGGTGCCTTTACAAGGTAAAGCAATCAGCATATGGGAGTGTCAAGAAACACAAGGCCAAATTTGTGGCCATAGGGTTCTCTTAGGTGCAGGGAATTGATTATGAGGAGACCTTTGATCCAGTAGCAAGCTACTCTTCAATCATATCTATTCTAGCACTTTCAGCGCAGATGGGATGGAAGATACATCAGATGGATGTGAAGACAACATCCCTCAATAGGGTGATTGAGGAATAGGTGTACATTGAGCAGTCGAAAGGATTTGAGACCTTCAATAGATAGTCACATGTGTGCAGACTTAAGCAAGTGTTGTATGGATTGAAATAAGCACCTCGTGCTTGGTACACCATGATCAAGAGTTATTTCACCAAATTGGGCTTCACCAAAAGTGAAGCGGATGTGAACCTTTACCATGATTGTGGTTGAAGGTAAATTAATGATTATAGTATTATATGCCAATGATTTAATTCGAAGATGATCAAATATTACAAAGAGGATTTTGCAAGAGAACTCTAAAAGAAGGACCTGGAGCTCATGCATTATTTCTTTGGTATGGAAGTATGGTAAGGAGATGAGGAATTGTTTGTTTCTCAGGGAAAGTATGTTGGCATTATGGTACAGGTGTTGTCCTTGATGGAAAATCACTCATATGTCAGTTTATATTTGATAAATGGCAACTCACATTGCAACACGTCAATTCAGAGGTAAAATGGCAATGGTACAGAAGAATAGGAATTTGGAACAAAGGACTACTGATCATAATCAAGAAGTTGAAGAAAAAGGATGTTTGAATTTAGTTTAAGTTGTATACGTAGGTTCACCTAGTAAAAGTAGTGTATACGCGCATGTTCATAGAACAAAAAGAGCATATATGTATGCACACAATTTCATAGAAGGAAAAGCATGTATGGGATGGAAAATTAAGGTTAAAATAATACCAAGGGTCAATACCATGGTATCAGCCCACAATATTGAGAGGAGTAATGGTTATTTGATCACGTCTGAGAATACCACAAGTTCTAAGTGTTGTTTTGATATGAGGTATTGAGAAAGGCAAAAAACTATATAAGAAGGAGAAGATCAAAGGGCCAAGTGTGCAAGTGAAAGGGTTTTCATGACTACTTCTATCTAAAGTATATCTTATGCTGTAAGGGCTATGGTTATGATATGATCTGAAATATCTTGTGCACCTTTTGATACAATGTTGGATCAGGATGATGAGACCTAAAATGACTTATCATTGTATGATCTGATAATTGTTGGGCTAGATCTGAACACTAAGTGCATGTTTTATCTTGTAAATGTTATGATCTGGGTATGACTAAAGTCTGGAATAGCTGTGAAGTTTTAAGTCAGTATTTGTAGATCTATACGATGGTTCACCTTGGTAAAGGCATGTATGCACGCTAGTTTGGCACTACCAAGTAGCGTATACAAAAGAAAAGCATTTTGTTTAGAGATGACTGATCTATTTGATTAGTGTTGTTATTTTACCATTGTCTTTCAATGATGTCTTCATAGATCTAAAAGTAGAACTGAATGTATAAGGAGATTGAGTCTGATTGATTGATTGATTAAGCGAGAAGGGTGATCTTTTTTGGTGTCTGTTTATTTCTCTCTAATTTGATAGTAGATCTTTAGAATGTTACTGGTTCGTACAATTTTGATTTAGAGTTTTTTATGATTCAGTAATTTTGGAGATATACGCAGGTTTGATTAATGGAAGTAGAGTATACACGTAGGTTAGCTTCATTGAAGTAGCGTATACATTCTGACATATGATGTTTGAGGTTGCAATTGGTTCTAGTTGATGATGCAGGTTTATGGGTTCAACACAATGTTCTGGTGACAATGATTTGACTATTGAGATTGACTGATTGTTGGTTGATGTAGTTATTATTGAGTTTGAGCTTCAATATTATGTAGGTTTTAATCCTGTACAGAAAATACCTGCATACAAATTCTAAAACAAATAAAATAAACAATGTGAGAGAATAACACATAAAACACATATACACAGATATTTTCCCTTGGATCCCAAAACCAGGACTACCAGATTGATTTTTCATTATGTTCCTTTCAATGTTGCAATACATATTTATACATGTCGAAGCATCCAATACCATGGACCAAAAACCATCGCGTCTAAAACCATGTGCGAAAACCATGCACAAAACCATAGGTAGGTCTGCCCAACCTAATATAGGGTCCAAAAAAAATTCTTGGGGGCGCTGCCCTGGACCCCATAGAGGGGGGATACCCACCCCCCTCAAACCCCCTGGTTAACTACGTGAGCTAGTCGTGGAAAGAATATAACATAACCCAACATTATCACACTTGTTGTTTTCTTTCCATAGGAGAGCTTAGTCATTTATCCAGCCCTACAATGCCCATTGTTTCTCTACACCA
>APFE031581332.1:23403-46236 GCA_000404065.3 Pinus taeda
GTGCTATACCACACTTCTTACATAATTATTCAAATTCCTTGCTGCAGAATTCTCCACCATTATCTGTCCTCAACACCTTTATCTTCTTCTCTGTCTGATTTTCCACCAGAGCCTAAATTCTTTAAACCTGTCAAAGACTTCAGATTTCTTCTTAAGGAAATATATCCATGTATTCCTTGAGAAGTCATCTATAAATGATACATAGTACACAGACTTACCCAGTGATGGAACTTCACAGGTCCAAACACATCACTGTGCACAAGCTCTAATATTTGTTTCGTCCTCTTACCACCAGAGGGGAAACTCACCCGATTCTGCTTCCCATATACACAATTTTCACAGAAATCAAAATCCAGAGAGCTATTACTCAAACCTTCTACCATACCTTTACCATGAAGTATTCGAAGGCCCTTCTCTCCAATCTGTCCAAGCCTTTGATGCCACAACATGGTCTTCTCTCCAGAGACCACTAGATTTTCTGCTCCATTTTCAGGAACCATAGAACTATTGCACCCGTCAACAACAATGTTACCTTGTAGCTTGTATAGAGTTCCAATCCAAACTCCCTGCATCAATACCAGTGCTCCCTAAACCATCTTGCAAGTATCCTTCTCGAACACATTTTTTACACCTGCATCATCCAACTTTCTTACAGAAATCAAATTTCTAGCCAATGCAGGAATATGCAGAACACCCGGAAGTGTTCTAACCCTTCCACCTGCAACTTCAACTTTACTTTTCCGCAGCAAACGATTCTAGCCTTCCTATCATCCCCTAAGAATACATCACCACCATTGTATTTCTCATACCCACAAAACCACTCTCTATGGGGAGTGAAGTGAAAGGATGCACTTGAGTCAATCAACCATGCCTCATGATTTACATGTGTACTTGAAGAAGTCAAGTACACATCCCCACCTTCATCTGAGGTGGTTTTCGCCTCTGCAGAAAGAGAAAAATCAGATCCATTTCTGCAGAAGGAGCAACATCAGATCCCTTTCCTTTGTCAGGAGATTTAGATTTACAGTCCCTTTTGTAGTGCCCTTCCTTTCCACATTTCCAACAAACTACCTTTACAGGATTTCCTGGAGATTTAGATCTCCCTCTAGATTTAGATTTCCCACTTGATGACTTATTTTTGTTTATGTTCTGGGGCCGTCCTCGTATAGACAAGGCATCACCATTTTAGCTCTCTATATTTTTTCATCTCATCTCCTCCATCAACAAGGATGAGACTATTTCATCAAACTCCAAGGCAGTTGCATTACTACCTATTGCAATAACTAGACTATCCCACGAATCTAGTAGAGAAAACAACAAACTAATGCACTTATCTTCACCTGAAATTTTAATATCAATAGATAATAACTGACTTATCATAGTATTAAATGCGTTCAGATGCTCTATCACTGAGTCTCCATCTTTCATCCCTAGGTTATACAACTTTTTCTGTAGGAACAATTTATTCACCGGAGACTTAGATTGGTACAAAGTCCCTAACTTGTCCCACAAAGCCTTAGCCGTAGCTTCCCTTGATACATTCAACAATACTGAATCTGAGACACAAATTCATATTGTCCTCTTTGCCTTCTAATCCAAATTCTTCCATTCTTCATCGGACACTCCTGTTGGTTAAGTACGCAGATCTACCGTGATCCACTGATCTTTATCCACCAATAGATCCTCCATATTGAGTTTCCACAACTCAAAACTCTAACCATTAAATTTCTCGATCTCTATCTTTCCACTGCTCACCATCTTCTTTCACCACTAGAATCAATCCGCAGATCTCCCACTGAACAGGGTCTACCACAAGCCCGAGTGAAACCCCTCAGTAACAAAGGCATCCCCTTGAAGCTAAAACAACTCTGATACCAAATGTAGGTGTTAACCCCATATAGAAATTACCTGCATACGAATTCTAAAACACAGAAAATAAACAATGTGAGAGCATAACACATAAAATACATATACACAGATATTTTCCCCTACCAGACTGATTTTTCATTATATTCCTTTCATTGTTACAATACATATTTATACATGTTGAAGCATCCAATACCATGGACCGAAAACCATTGCGTCCAAAACCATGTGTGAAAACCACGCACAAAACCATAAGTAGGTCCGTCCAACCTAATATAGGGTCCAAAAAAAAGTTCCTCGGGGCGCTACCTCATACCCCGTAAAGGGGGGCTACGCACCCCCCTAGTTAACTACGTGGGCTAGTCGTGGAAAGAATATAACACAACCCAACATATTACTGATGGGTCTAGTGTGAAAATTTGATGAAATGTGGCCTTCATATTGTGTTGTTGTGTACCAGGAGTATCTAGTCTAAAAATTTATGAAGCATGGTCCCTGGAGGAAGAGAGAAGGTCGTAGCCTTCTATAGGCTAGCACCTATGTACTAGTAAACATATCGGTTAGTACAAGAGTTAGGGAGTTGTAGCTCCCTTCCAATAGAAGAAAGAGAATGAGAGAAGGTTGTAGCCTTCTGTAGGTAGGTGCCTACGCACTGGTATGAGTCTGCACTAGTACACGATTATAAACACATTTTCTTTATATTGAAAGAAGATAGAGATGAAAGAAACAGGTGGTTTTGATCCCACATTGGGTTTCCACCTTAAATCTTGGTGTTCATGTGTGTTGCTTATGTGTAATGGTTTATTATGTTATTCCTGCACATAGTTATTGTTTACTAAAGTATTGATGCACTGATTAAAGATCAACACATGATGAATTAATTGAATCATAAGTTCACTGGATATACGTTGGTTGCCTAAATAATAGTTGCGTGTACATGTGAGTTCACTTTACCGAAGTAGCATATATAAATCTGATTATGAAATGAAAAGTTATTGAACTATAAATATTGATTTAGCCCCCGCCCCCACTCTCAGTGTTATTCCCAACAATTGGTATCAGAGTAGGTCCTTCGGAAGAAGCTTGATCGCTTGAAGGGAGATCTCTCAAGATGAACAATCACGAAGGCATGGGATCTATCAGACCACCAATATTCAACAAAAACAACTTAGTATATTGGAAGATAAGAACCAGAGCCTATTTTCAGTCACTTAGAACTGATGTTTGGGAAATTGTGGAAGGAGGATACCAATTTCCAGTAGAAATACCCATAGATACAACAGGAAAGAAGTTATATGAAACCAATGCCAAATCCGTCAATACTTTATTAGAAAGTCTATCAGAATCATAATTTGTCAAAGTCATGTAGCTCAAGACAACCAAAGAAATATGGGACAACATCATTTAGAGCTACGAAGGAGACTCCCAAGTAAAACGTGCTAAGCTCCAAGCTCTCAGAATTCAGTATGAAACTCTCAATATGCATAGTGATGAAAGTATTTCTAATTAATTTTTACGAGTAGATGAGATTGTAAATTGTATGAAGAATCTGGGTGAAGAAATAAAGGAGGCTACTTTAGTAGAGAAAATTTTGAGATCTTTGTCTTCTAAATTTGAGTCAAAAGTATATGCCATAGAAGAGAAGCAGGATCTTTAATCTATCATTGTTGTTCAACTTCAAGGAATTTTAACTGCCCTTGAAATGAGGAAAGGAGGTCCATCAGATATTAGAGAAGCTGTTTTCAAAGCTTTAGCAAAGGGAAAATACAAGGAAGATCTTAAGGAATCAGGATATAATTCAAAAGAAGATGAGGTAAAATTTGTAAAGAAGCTTCAACGGGGTTTCGGAAGATTCAGAGGTAAGCTTCCATTCAAATGTTTTGCTTGTGGTAGAGTTGGCCATTATGCTACGAAATGTCCTCATAAAGATAATCATGAAAAAGGAAAGGAGTCTGCAAAAGGTAATAGAAGATAGTTTGTTAATAGATGATGATATTATACAATGAAGGTAGTGATGGCTTATCTAATAGTGATGAAGATGAATGTGAACAAGATTTTAAACTACTCATGGCTTATGACAATGATGATTTTATGGATGCCTTAGAAGAGGAATATTTTCTTGAAGAAATCACTAAACATAAAATCTGTTTGGAAGAAGAGAATATGGTCATAGACACTTTGACACATAAACTCATTGAAAGAGAAAAGCACAATGAAAAATTAGAATATGAAGTAGTGGGTCTAAGAAAAGAACTTGAGAAGACAAAATCTCTTAATATTAGGTTTGCTAAAGGATCAAAAACCTTAGATGGAATCATCAAGGTTTAATGTTCTCCGCTTATAAAGACTAGTCTTGGATACAGTGGAGAAACATCCCAACCAGAAAAGCCTTCAGTCAACACCAAAAGTTATATTGATGCAAAAAGAACCAATGAACATTACGCCAATACTTAACAAAAGCCTAAAGGTACTCCCCAGGTAAATCATGATCATTTTACTCCAAGGGTGAACATCAAAAGAAGCACCAATCAAAGGGTGAACAACACCAAAAGATTTTATGATCACATAAAATTCTTCTTTAATGGACAATGTTTTTCATGCCATAAATCTAGTCATAAAGTTGCTCAATGTGTTGCTTATAAGAATATCATAACTAGAGAATCACGAAAACTAAGGAGCATGACAGTGCTATGGGGTAAAATGCACAGGATGAAAACTACCCTCGAAAGTCTTCCCGGGACTTCCAACAGATCGTAAGGTTATCTGCAAAAGGTACCTATTACACACATGTTCATCTATCCGACATATATTGACAGAATATGGAGAAAGGATCTCCTTTGGTTCTTTCTAGATTCACTTGGGGATCTCCGTGCGGTAAGAAGAACTCCTCCTGACCGACTCCAAGATGATTCCTGCACAAAAGAACGAAGTAAACCAATCACAGCATATACTTATGACAATTAATGAAATAATCCATAACAAACATGTATAGATGTGTAACTTATCTACTCAACACAACAAGCATCAGAATGGACAAATAAATGCACAATATCACCAACACTTCGAGTAGTGGAACACAACCGCAATCCTATATTTAGAAGAGTGATTACAACAACCCTGTTGGATCAGCCTATCCCTTCTTCCTCTCTCTCTCTCTCCTTCTTTCAGCTAGCTCCTTCAAGAATATGACAATATCACAACAACACCATGTATTATCCTTCTAAATGCTCTGACCCCTGTGTAATGGCCCTCTCATTGCTTAAATAACAATCAAATTAGGGCTTCCCAACTCCACCTATAGTTCATTTGGGTAAAAACCATGAACCTGCCTCTTTTACCAGTTTTTTCCCATTTCCTCTGTTTCTGAAATAGAATTTCTCCAAATATCTTGATTTTTGGAGTTTCCCTGCTTTTCTTGCACAAATCTAGGGAAATAATATCTAGATATTTTATGGCAAATTCGTTGGCATAACCACTTGAGCATCACTAAAGTTCACTAATGCTCCCCCTGGTCTAACAACATGAGTTAGCAGGTGACTAACGCTCCTTTATGCTTGTAGACAAGCTTTATAAAGCAGGTTGTCAGTGTATAGAGAGCGTTAGTGTGGATTATGGGCCTGCAACTGTGGTCATTCTTTCAATCATTCTATCCTTCTCCTCTGAGTTGATTAGGAGGTCAATTTTTCCTATAACAGATGCCCCCTAAAGTATGATATCAGAGGCAGAGACGATGGCCGAAATACTTTATGAAAATACTGTAATTTCCTGTCGAAATCTTTGTAGAGAGAGAGAAGTGTTGGGCGATAAAGAAAATCCTAATACAACAAAAGTACATATATATGAACTGCTAAAATCATGTCCTAAGTCGAGCATTCCCATGCTTAGTAGCTATGTCAAAGTAACTTTCTCCTCAGAGATATAACAATGCTAGCTGCCAACATGGCACAGGGCGGATCCAGTGTCATAATAGATTATCCTAAAATGGTTGTCTTCAAAGAACAATATCGCAGCTTGGGAGAGGAAACAAGGCTTAATGATGCAAGCCTCTATCCAAGGTCTTGATTCCTGCTTCACCGAACAACATAGATCGGTACATGTGATAAAATGAATTGACATCGAACATGCAGGAAATCATCTGATTACCAGCCAATAATGGAGACTGTTAATAGATGCGAGGAAGGCCACCGATAATGGTGATGGTATCCAACATGCACAGTGAAAACTAGCGAGTGTGAAAGAGTTTTTGTCATCAAACACTCATAGAATCACTTAACCAGGAGCCAATGATGAAAACCTGTGATCAAGCACAAGGTAACCTGCCACTAATGTCTGCAAGCACCAAGGCACTGAATGTGTTTCTGGGTTATCTTCCTAGATAGAGTGTTGAAGTTGATAGGAAGGAACCTATTGAAAGGTAGGCAACGACGTGTCCTACATTAGTCGACATGAAATTGGACAAGGATGATTTTGTTTTTTGAAGAATCTTTTGATCTTTTGGGTCTAAACAACGGAGGGCATGATGAAAGGATATGTAGGGTCAGTTGATTGAGGAAACAAGTAGGGACCCTTGAACAATAGAAGGCATGACAACTATTTCAACTAGACATCACTAGACTCATGAACACTATAGAGTGTTTAAGATACGGAGATGCAATGGCATCAGGGTATATAGGCTAAAAACTCATAGGTTGGTAGGGTTCATATTGAGAGGCTATCAAAATGACGGTTTATCTGAGGGAGTGCCATGTTCAAGGGAACTTTTGCTGCCAAACTACGCTTCAGGATACGATTGTATTTCCACTTTTCCCCATTTGATTTTTAATGAGTCTAGACGGGTAAACTCATCGATCTTTTCATGTTTAGAGAGTCTGAAAAGGATTGCAAAAAGAATGACTCTTTGCCCTTTCTGATTAGTTTAATGAGTGTAGACAAGCAAACTCATCGAGTTTTTCATCTTTTAAGAGTCTAAAAAGTATTGTAAAAAGAACGACTCTATATTTTGTCTGCGTATTTAAAGAGTCCATACTAGACAACTCGGTGATCTTTTCATCTTTAGAGAGTCTGAAAATATCGTAAAGAGAGACTCCATGGTGGTCCCTTTGTCATAGTTATTAAATGGGTGCGACAAAAGGCTAATAATATACTCGTACCAGTTACTTTTCTGTATTTAATCTACTGGACCCAGATAAAGAGAAACCTTTTTCCAATAGATGTCGACCTCATTTTGTTATGAGTATGAGGCGGCGAACTAAACTCGTGTTTTGTCGTGACACTTTAACGAGGTCAGTAACAAAAACTCAGGATTTTTCTTTTTAACGATCTTGAAAAAAGTACCTGAAAGAATGCTCAGGTCATCTTTATCATGTTTAACGAGCAACAAGACACAAGTTGGGATTTTTTCAGTTTAAAGAGCGAGAAAAAAGTGCCTAAAAAGGATGCCCCGTTGGTCTTTTTTAGTTTATGAGTTGGAACTAGATAAAAAAAGAGGTGCTCAGAGCATTGTTTGCATATATTTAACAAGTGAAAATGATGAAAAGCTCGGGGATGTTTGTATTGTTTAAAGAGTGATAAAATATCCCAAAAAAGTGCTTTACGGGTTGTGGTATATATGTTTAACGCGCTCTACCACAAAAACTCGAAGGTGTTTGTATTTTTTAAAGAGCGATAAAATGTCTCCAAAAGTGCTCTATTTATCGTTGCATAGATTTAATGAGAACAAGGACAAAATCTCAGGGATGTTTATATTTTTTAAAGAGCAATAAAATATCCCTAACAGTGCTCTAGAAAGTTTTGCATGCAACTTTTACTGCTTTTCATTCCTGAAGTACTTTCATCAAAAGCAGTGAAAAGGTAGCAATTCCTATTATCTGGGTTCATGCATGATAAAAAATCATGTAGAATGGACTATTCCTCTTTAATGATTTTCAAAAAATCATGTCTCCCATAGTTTATACAAATAAATGCTTTGAGCTTTCACATGCATCATTTTCACTAGTTTGAAGTTTTGTGAGAGCTAGTTGGAGCTAAAGAGGAGCAGATTTTCCACAGACCATTGAGGAGATCTGGGCAACCATTCGACGTGTCGTCAGTTCCAGGTGAGAGCTAAAACCTTGCTCTATGCTTTATTAAACCTTTTTTTATCAGTTTTGTGGGTGGAAATTTGTAGATTTGAGGTGCCCTAGAGCCATGTTTGCGCACTAACGCCCTCCAACAGGCTAATAGGGAGCATTAAATGCTCTGTATGACCCATGGGAGGGTGTTAATCCTCCTTGTGCAGCACTGGGAGGGGCGTTAAGGCAATAGGGCGCATTTGAAACCCTCATGCATGGATTCCTTAAGTGATTTTGCCCCATTTTAACTGATTTTAGGATTATTTTAAGCAGGTTTTGAGTTGAAATGACTCACCTATGGAGAGAACGAGCCCATGAAAATGAGGAATTTCTGATACGAAATGATCCAGCTTGCATACTTGCATTGCGCTGTTGCGGTTTGTTGAAGTATGCAAGGCTAGAGCTGATGAAAGGACATGAGGAGCTACTGAGATGGATCATACAGCGTTGGGATGAACACGAGTAAGTGTTTAGGATTGGAGATCAAGAGCTGGCAATTGACCAGGATGATATTTAATTTTTGATTGGTTTGTCCTGCCGTGGGGCACATGCAAACCTTACTGGTGGCAGGTCCGATCCACGATCTACTTCAGAGCTGGTAGATATCTATTACATCCCTGGGAGTGGATTAGTCAGCAACAGAGTCCCGATAGAGAGGATTCGATCTTGGTCTATGAGGGCGGTTTTATTGTTGATTGTGCATTTGGCGGGGTCAAAAAGTCCCCACGTAGCAACAAAGGCCCAACTGTTGCTTGCCATAGACTGTGTCCAGCCCCAGATGTTCAAATGGTATGAAGCAGTGCTTCGCTAGTTGAAGGTAGAATTGATAGCATGCAAGACCCGTACCCAACACAGTTTTGGGTATGGTACTATCATAGTCTCATTTATCCTTGAGAGGGTACCTGTCATGCACCCACGGGTGAGCTTAGGTCCCTTTGATCTGAGGGAGCCGAGGTAGGGTTGCTGGTCATCACTTGATCCTCTTACAGGAGGAGGACCACTCCGACATTTCTTTGACGAAGACTTCTTCCAGTGGCTTCACAGCCATATCGTGATTGTTGATGACTATGCCTATGAAGGCATGGACTTTACTGACGACCTAGACTTAATGCTACCACCCGGGACCAACTGGGGTCCTCAAGGTGAGAATAATGTTGATAGTACTTAAGTATTTTTGTACTTTTGAATGTATATGTAATGTTTTTTAATGACGAGATAAGAACTGACATGAAATGCTTATACTTTGACACAGATGTGGCACCAGTACGACCTGCAGACCAAGCTCACTATGTGCGACGAGGTAGCCAACTACATGCTGGAGGGGGTGATGCGACCATCTCCGCGAGGTTTTGAGGAACCTAGAGGGTTTGACTATGGGTGTCCCTCCCCTTCCTATGAGGGAGATTCCTGCTCATATGTAGCGACACACCATTGGTGTACCTGAGCGGTTTCTGGTTCCTCTTTGGAGGGTAGCTAGAGTTGTTTTAGCTTTTTTGGAGCAATATGCTCATTTTAGCAGGTGTTCTAGCATAGCCATATGAGCATTTATAGTTTGGCTTTGAGCCATCTTGTACTTAACTCATCCAATTTTTGGAATTTTTTTGATGTAAAAAACTGGATTTCGATCTATATATATATACATATATTTTTGGTATTTTTTGGTGGTGTAAATGTGTTTAAAAAATGTTTTTTGTGACAAATTTTTAACTTTAGTAATTTTTTTTACTTCTCATGCATGCTTATTATAACAAATGTGACAAATGCCAATATAATACATAATTATCTAATGAATCAACAGTAGTATTTAATTCTCGAGGAACATGCTCATATGTGATTTTGTCAAATCGGCATTCCAAGAGGCGTACCCTTAGATAGTTACGTAACAAGGTTGGATTGCGGATGTGATACTGATTGGTCAATTGCATAATGACTAGCTGGGAGTCTAACCTAACCACCAGATTGGAGATGCCCCTTGATGATGCTTCCGTGAGAAGTGAAATGACGGACATGTACTCAACAATGTTGTTGGTGGCAGTACTAAGAAAGACTCCCCCAGAGCAAAATAGTTCCGACTCAGGTGTATAGATGACCCAAGCAGCTGATGCAATGTGCCGTGTGTGATGACTAGCACCATTCGCATATCCTATGTATGCTAGGTGTAACGACGACATCTGTATTGCGAACAAAATGTATTGGACAAGTACTCCACTAAATAACAAAAAAAATCCAATCACATCAAAAAAGGGATGCAAAACTTATGAATACATAAAATTACAAAGTACCTACCCAGCATGACACTAGGCAGAATACTTTTTCAGGTAGAGCCCGTATGTGGGCTCCTTGAGTGGGTTTCCATCCTAGTCCTGTAGTTCATATACCCCTGAGGGGAGGACTTTAGTTATGACATAGGGACCTAGCCAAATGGGTCGAAGCGTGCATGCCTCCAAGAGATTATGTTTTGGATGATAGAGTGATACAAAGTCACCCTCTTGGAAAGAAGGAGACCTAACCGCCTATGCAAATATGGCCTGTACCTGCTCCTTATGAGCTGCGAGTGCTAAATCAGTAGCTCTACAGGTTTTATCCAGTTGTTTGAGGTATAGTAGGCATTCTTCTTTGGCCGTAGGGCCGGGCATGGGTTCAACGGCTATATCAAGGGAAGGAAGTGGCCACCCATTCTGTTTTGCTTCGTCGTAAAGTTGGATCTCATGCGCGACAAATGACGGGTTAAATTCAGGCATTTCCTCCTGAGACCAAAAAAATTCTTCATGGAATTCCTCATGTAGGCAGGTGGAGTTTGCAACCTCCTCAAGATTGAAATCTGCTCTCATCTGGGTGTCTTCTATGGTGCCTGTCGTGACTAAACTATCTATGGGAAATGACCTGGAAGTGTCATCCATATTTTCATCCACCCCAAGAGTTTGAATGCTTGTATAGGGTTGGGAAATAATTTCGTTTGTGTCAGAGGATAGGACTTGAAGTGGCATCATGTCTGAATCAAATGTCAAACCCCGAATATGTAATTCCTCCCAATGTTGCTCTTTAAAACTCATGATTTCTCTAATGGCTTTGTCTATTGAGGGGAGTTGATCACATGGATCTAAAGGAAGGGCAGTTATGGGAAGGGGGGTGGTACCGTCGGTGATAGCCAACTTGATTGGAGATGTGGATGCTGATTGCATGCCTTGGTAGGCTGATTCAGCTGATGACAACGACATCTGGTCTTCGAATGTGTCAAGGTCTGAAGGCACCGTTAGGATCCAAGGATCGGTTAGTTCATGAGGAATTGATGAAAGCATGTTGACCGATTGTAGAACCTGTGGCGACGAAAGAGGAAAACAACCCATTAGGGAGGAAGCCTTCAACAGACCGGTACCTATACTGACAAAACTGTTAGTTACACCTCCTACTAGGGGTATGGAGCCATTTGGTAATGGTGAATAATCAGAGGTGGAGAAAGACAACTGATCCACTGTGATGATCTTTCGATCCAATGGAAATAGGATGATACGAAAGATAGTGGATATGACGGCCATCATGGCATATGTCCAACTGCAACCTAGCAACAGATTATAGTCGAGTTTTCAGTCTACGACTTCTACATCCACCGTTACTGTTTTCCTAGCCAAAGTGATGGGAAAACTGGCTAAGTATCCTTTTAGGACAAAGGTGTGGTCTTTGAAAGCTTTAAGGGAGTTCGGCGGTGGTGAGAGGGTTTGGGAACCCAAGGCGAGCCAACATGAAGCTGAGATGACGTAGGTCGAAGCACCTTCGTCGATGACTGTTTGGTGTATACCTTTTCCTTTCAAAGTGATATGCACCTGAAATGTAAGTTGGTGGGAAAGGGGAGGTTTACACTTGTTCATGTCAAAAATGGTGAGCATGGAATCCTTAGGGTCAATACCTTCAATAGCCAAAAGCAAAGCTTTCCTTTGGCTGGGGCATGTTTGTAACTTCGAGCGCTGACATGGTTGACGGCGCTTGCGCCAAAGCCTCTACAATGTTGTAGTGTTGGGCGGCACGTGGAAATATGTTGTGTGTTGTGCATCAAAGTGCCCCCTTGGGAGGTTGAATTACAAGGTCCTCAACTGGTCTTTCGATTCACAAATTGTTGGGCGGCAATGGGTTTTGACTTGCGGATGATTCTGCTGCCGGAGCGACAAGATCTTCATATGATTTGGCTCTGGTTGTTAGTTCTATCATTTCAAATGTGCAAACAGTAGAAATTCCTTCACCAGCTGAAGGTTGTTGCGAACCATTGTTGCCCCCTGATGTGGGTGGCATTTGGTTGGCAACAAGATTTTGCTGTTGTTGATTAGGAAAAGGATTTCTAAGGACAACAGGTGCCTTACCAAAGTCTTTCTTGGCAACGTAATCCGTGCATTCTTGAAGACACAGACAATTCGAGGTTACGTGATCTTCAAGATAGAGTTTGCATGAATAGTTGGTTCCTTTATCCTTTTCCGTATTAGTCGGCGCAACAACCTTCTGTTTCGGGTTGGGCTGCTTAGATGACTACTCCTCACAAGGAGCGGTCTTGTTCTGTTTCTTCTTGTTCTTGCTACTGGATTTCTGTGTAGACTGCACAGAGATAATCACAGTGGTAGGAAGAGCAGTCGCTTTGGTAGAGGGGTCCACTGCCAACTTTGCAATGAACCCACTGAGTAGTTTTACAATGCTCGTGGAGGTTGCGCTGACGATCCTGTCGACATGCACTCTAGGGCACTGATTGGTGGGAGGATTGGGGTTACCGGGAGCATAGGGGATAATGTTGTAGAGAGTAACAGACTATGAGTAAATCAAATCTAAATGTTGGGCACGACGTATGGATTGGTCCTTTGTGACCGCACCACCTAGAGCGACATCTCTAACGATTTGTGGGAGTAGCGACTTACATAACCAATCTGTTAAGAGAAAATCAGGGATGGGGGCTTTGACCAACCTCCGCCTATGTCTCCATTCATGGATATGATCGGAGATGTGGGTGGCAGTATCCTGATGAAACAAAGTAAGGAGCTCCATCCCTGTCTCATAACGGATAGGTAACACAAAGTGCTTTAGGAACTCCATTCCTAAAGCATCAAAGGTATTCACTGACGCACGTGGTAACTCAATATACCACTTTGCAGCATTGCCAGTGAGGGTGCGGGGAAAAAGACACAACTGGACACTGTCATCCACCATGGAGTTAGAAACACACCGTAGATGGTAGGTGATGATGTGAGTGCCTGGATCCTCCCCTCGTTTTCCGTCGAACTTAGGAATATCCGCCAGTATTTTATGCGGGATCAGAGGCCATTGTAGGTTATGGTAGATGGGGTCATTAGTCAACTTGTATAAGTTGGGGATATCCAATGTTGCCAAAAAAGGCAAATTGTTGGGTGCCCCCGACTCGGACCATTGTGACGACGGATGACCTCAGGAGCTCCATGCTCCACCCATCGTTTGGTTCCCCATGTTGTACATGGGCTGTGAGGTGTAACAGCTGCTTTGCAGTACGGTGTTGTAAAGTGGATTACCACGAGGGTTTTGATACTGGGGTATGAAGTTGCCCCCAGTATAAGCGGTGCCCCCTTGACTCATCTGAGAGTGTGAGTAGGGTGCCCCCATGGTTTGGGTGGGAATCCCTTGTGGATACCCAACTGACACAGAACTAACCATATGGATTTGATTGACAGAGGGAAAATTCATGTCAATGAGCGACTGTCCATGCGTGCCTAAGAACGGCGGGGGAACTGTGAGGTTCCTTGCCGCCATGTGCATATTGGGAACCACCCCAGATGTTTGAATCTGGGGGTTATAACCATACATTGGCGGCCGACCTTGGTTTTGGTAAATTGGAACCGTGCCCATAGTGCCACATTGACTGTTATATGGAGCACTGTATGTGGCGCTAGTCGAAGGTATGCTTTGATGCACCATAGGAGTGGAACCTGGCATCTTCTGCGTTCTACTCATAGGGGGTGTTATGTGAGTTGTAGTACCTGGGACAAACGGGATTGCGGGGTTCCACATTGCCGGTGTTGTGATGATTGTTGACTGGGGAAGTGGTAGAGGGATCACAGTGTCTCTATAATTCCACAACCCTTGAGGTGTCGACTGAATAGATGGGAGAGTTCCTCCCAGTGAAGAGTGAAGTACTGGTACTGTGGGATCAATAACAGGATATGACAGATTTGGAAGAGGGGTGTTAAAATGAGGAAGAAATCCCTCCATAAAGAAATCCTCTGGAAAATTAGAATCATCAGTTGTCCAAACCGATCCCATGTACGATTTAGGAGACTGATCCCTCGAAGATGAGGAATCCGAGTTAGTGGATCTCGGCAGATCCTCCACAGTGAGTGGAGGAAGTCCTAACAACCATTTGAATTGACGGAGAGGGCCAGATGTAGCCATAATGATTGGTAAATTTTATCAGATAAATTTTAAGGTGATATTCTTTAAGTCTCAAAAACGATAGCACTTAGGTACCTAAAAAGAAAAAATACACTAAAATGACAATCAACAAACAAAGTGAAATTACCTTAGTTGATAAACACCGATTACTGGAGATGAAACCCAGTCTCTCAATGAGTAACAGAGAAGGATGGCCAAATGTATGGTTACGGTTACTTTTGAGCTTCGCCCTAACCTCAGATTGAGGGGCCAAGTACTTTCGTGAAGACGAGCACCCTCCCAAAAAATGAAGACAAAGTAGGTCCGTCCATTTGAGGCACCAGGATAGCCCATCCCAGTCACCTTAGATAAGTACCTAGAAGTATTGGCCACTATAGATACCTCAAATCACAAACATTATAAGGGGGGACATAGTCGTAGACAACACACTGTGTGGGTAGGATCCATGAGTCCCCGACTCAGTTTCGAAATCCTCAAAGGGACCCCCGTTACACAAAATGCCCAAAGGAGATGTAAAAGAAGGCGGGCTACCTTCAATTGCAATCCGATGTTGTCTCAGTTCACTCCAGTATGAGTGGAGTGGTCCTGATAATATGAGTGCAGAAGGATTTTTCCCTCTTTAATGACACTAGTCTGATTTTCAGCCTTGGGTAGTTGACTCACTCTCTTAACCCAAGGTCCTAATCTATCTAATGTTGGTTTGCTCTAAAAAAGAGTATCTGATTGATTTTAGTGTAAATTTTAGTGTACTTTTTTTTATTTGCCTTCAGATGGGGTGTTGACATATGAATATGATGAGACTTTCAACTCGATAAACCATGAAGAACTATGCTTTGATTTTTTTGTTTTCAATTTCTTATGCAAACAAGTATTATTCTACACATGTATCATTTAACATATTCATGTATTCACCAATGCATCTAAAGTCATTTCAACACTTTGCATAACAGAAAGTTCCTTTTCTCAATATTCCATAACAACTATTGAACCAAAACAAAGCAGCCTACAACTATTTTGACAGAAGGAGATGTAAAGTTTATTTGCTTTTCTTTCAACAAAAATTTCTTTTATGAGAGAAAAACTAAAGCATTTTCTTAAAAAGTAAATTTTAAGACACCAAATTTGTTAGCATGATATTGTTGCAGATCCTTATTTAGCCCTTGGGACAAGTTTCCCCCCCTTTTGGTCCACAAGATCTATTGGAAAACATGGAAATGGGTCACTAATGCTCTGTCTATGTGTAAACAGAGCTTTAATTTGGCTACTAACACTCCCTATGCACAGTTAAAGAGATTTATAAAGCTCTGTTTAGAGCAGCAACATACGTTAGTGAGGGAAAGAGCTCAAAAAGTGGGCTTTTGGGATTGGTTTCCGAAGAGAAAGCAATTTTGACGGATGCAACAAACTAGATGGTGGATCAGAGAAGGATATGAAGAAGCGGTAAGCTCATAGAAGAGAGAAGAGATCTGAGAGGAGTTTGGATAACCGGGAACTAAATGTATAGTCCCCAGCAGAGTTGCTAGTTCTGCTATGGGGTCAAATGCACGGGATAAAAACTACCCTCGAAAGTCTTCCCGGGACTTCTGACAGAGCATAAGGTTATCTACAAAAGGTACCTGTTACACACATGTTCATCTATCCGAAATATATTGACAAAATATGGAGAAAGGATCACCTTTGGTTCTTTCTAGATTCTTGGGGATCCCTGTGTGGTAAGAAGAACTCCTCCAGATCGACTCCAAGATGATTCCTACACAAAAGAATGAAGTAAACCAATCACAACATATACTTATGACAATTAATGAAAGAATCTGTAACAAACATGTATAAATGTGTAACTTATCTACTCAACACAACAAGCATCAGAATGGACAAATAAATGCACAATATTACCAACACTTCGAGTAGTGGAACACAACCGCAATCCTACATTTAGAAGAGTGATTACAACAACCCTGTTGTATTAGCCTTCCTTATCCCTTCCTCCTCTCTCTCTCTCCCCTTCTTTCAGCTAGCTCCTTCAAGAATATGACAATATCACAACAGCACCATGTACTATCCTTCTAAATGCTATGACCCCTGTGCAATGGCCCTCTCCTTGCTTAAATAGCAATTGAATTAGGGCTTCCCAACTCCACCTGTAGTTCATTTGGGTAAAAACCATGAATCTGCCTCTTTTACTAGCTTTTCCCCATTTGCCTCTGTTTCCATAATAGAATTTCTCCAAATATCTTGATTTTTGGAGTTTCCCTGCTTTTCTTGCACAAATTTAGGGAAATAATATCTAGATATTTATGGCAGATTCGTTGGCATAACCACTTGAGCATCACTAAAGTTCACTAATGCTTCCCCTAGTCTAACAACATGAGTTAGCAGGTGACTAACACTCCTTTATGCTTGTAAACAAGCTTTATAAAGCAGGTTGTCAGTGTACAGAGAGCGTTGGTGTGGATTCTGGGCCTACAATTGTGGTCATTCTTTCAGTCATTCTGTCCTTCTCCTTTGAGTTGATTAGGAGGTCAATTTGTCCTATAACAGATAGGAATCAAGAAAATATCTTATCATAACTTTTCTCCTCTTGAAGATGAAATTGAATGTTCATTTTGCAATAACTTTGGTCATGAAGAATCTGAATGCATGAGCAAATTTTGGCCAACAATTTAAAAGGAGAAAACGTCACCAAATTCCAAGGTATGGAAAAAGAAGGAATTTCAGTCAGAAAGATGTGGCATAGCTCCATTTGCAGAAGGACAAGAAAATCAATGGTACATTGATAGCGGATGCTTTAAACACATGACAGGTGATAAAGATAAACTCCTTTCATATAATTCTCTAGAAAAGGAAAAGAATATCTCTTTTGGAAATGACACACCAACTGTCATTAAGGGTAAAGGTTCTATTTATTTGAAAGAAAAGGTTAAAGCTAGAAATGTTATGTATGTTGATGGTTTAAAGCATAACTTGTTAAGTGTGAGTCAAATGTGTGATCAAGGAAATGAAGTTGCGTTTCGATCAAACGGATGTGTGGTTCGTGAGCTTGATACATGAAAGACCATAATCAAAGGTACAAGAAATCCAAGCAATCTATATATACTAAAAGGAGGTCAAGAACAATGTTATCTAAGAAAAATAGTAGAGAATTGGTTATGGCACAGAAGATTGAGGCATCTAATATTTTCTCAAATAAGAAAAGCATGAAGGCTCAAGGTGGTTGGTGATCTTCTAGATATCAGCATCATAGAAAATACCATTTGCAAACCATGTCAATTCGGTAAGAAAACCAGATTTCATTTCAATGACAAAGAAGGATCAGCAAGTAAGCCTCTTGAACTCATTCATATTGATTTGTGTAAGCCAACAAGTAAGAAGTCACCTCGTGGAGAAGAATACTTCATTTTATTCATTGATGATTTTTCTAGAATATGTTGGATTGGTTTACTAAATCATAAAGATGAAACATTTGAAAAGTTTAAAGCCTTCAAAGCTTTAGTTGAAAATGAATCATATCCAAAAATCAAATGTCTCAGATCTAGTCAAGGAGGAGAATTCATATCAGATGAATTTTTATTTTATTTTTGTGAACAACATGGAATAAAAGGACATTTCTCTCTTGCCATAACTCCTCAACAAAATGGCGTGGTGGAAAGAATGAATAGAATAGTTCAATAAATGGCTCGGGCTATGCTTGTTGAATCTGGAACTCCTGCCACCTTCTGGGATGAAGTTGCATACACTGTCATAAATATTCTCAATAAAGCTAATGTTTGGGTAAATAGTGATCAGACTCCATATGAGCTTTGCTATGGGAAGCCTCTTATTGTAAAACACTTCAGAGTTTTTGGAAGAAAATTTTTCATCAAAAAGACTGATGAAAAACTTGGTAAGTTTGAACCCAGAGAAGACGAAGGAATTCTTCTTGGTTATTCATCTAGAAGTAAAGGATACAAATGTTATAATAAGAGATTTCGAAAAATTGTTGAATGCATTGTAGTAATTGATGAGACATGCAAAAATCCGTAACAGATAAAATCAACAAAGAAATATGACAATGAGGAAGACGGTGAATGATTTCCTGTATCAAATCAAAATGATATAGAGGAAGAAACCAATGAAGCATCAAAAGAAGATATAACTGACAGGGAAAAGGCTCCATCTAGGTATGTTCAAAAGAACCATTTAGAATCTCAAATTCTAGGAGAAAAAGGGTTTGGAGTACAAAGAAGAAGAACTCTTGCAGGAACTTCTAGTTATCTAGAATTACGATCCTCCATAGAACCACACAATGTTAATGAAACTAGCAAAGATGAATTTTGGGCTAAGGCTATGGATGAAGAACTTGACCAAATTGAACAGAATGATACTTGGGAATTAGTTCCTAGACCGCATGATAAAATTTTTATAGGAACAAAATGGATATTCATGAATAAGTTGAATGAAAATGGAGAGGTTATTAGAAAAAAAGCAAGACTTGTTTGTAAATGGTATGCTCAACAAGAAGATATAGACTTTGAAGAAACTTTTGCACCTATTGCCAGACTTGAAGCCATCAGAATGTTTCTTTCTCTTTCAAGTTTTCGAAAATTCAAAGTGTATCAAATGGATGTAAAATCTACATTTCTTAATTGAGATTTAGAAGAAGAAGCTTATATTGAAAAACTAGAAAGATTCATTCTAGGAAATGATGCAAAAATTGTATGAAAACCCAAAAAGGCTCTATATGGACTAAAACAAGCTCCAAGAGCCAGGTATTATCGTCTTGACAAATATCTACAACAATAAGGGTGCACAAAAGGATATGTAGGAAACAACTTATACACAAAGATTGAGAATGATAAACTACTAATTATTGTTGTTTATATTGATGATATCACCTTTGATGGCAATGAAGAATATATGAGTCAGAACTTTGCTTCTGTTATGCAACAAGAATTTGAAATGTCCTTACTTGGTGAACTAACTTATTTTCTTGGTCTACAAGTACAACAAACAAAAGATGACATATTTCTTTCACAAACTAAATATCTCAAGCACATTTTGAAGAAGTAAGGAATGGAAGATTATAAACTAGTATGTACTCCTACAGTAACAATATGTAGTCTCAATTCTAATGATGAATCACCTATAGTGAATCAACCAACATATAGATCTATGATTGGAAATCTACTTTATCTTGTTGGGTGTGGAGCATGATTATTTAGAGGTCTTTGTTTCAGCCGGATGTATACCCCATGAAGTTTGCACACCCCTCCATGCGGGGGGGACTTGTCCCTCCCACGGGGGTTTAGGGGGGCCGATCACCCCTAGCTGGGGGGTCTAGGGGCCAGTGGTCCCTCGGTGAGGGTTTTGGGGGCAGTGCCCCCAAAGCTAAAAATAGATGTAAAAGTGACTTGTAAAAGTATAGTAATTTCTAGTCAATTTGGGCCATTCATTAGGCAGATGATCTACCAGTAGAACTTATGTTTAGTTTAGGGTTTTTTGCCCTAGAAGGAAACCCCCTCTCTTTGATGGTGTGGAATACATGTGTATTCTCCGAGAGAGAAACATAGAGGTGAGACTGTGAGAGAAAACAGAGGATATTACATTGGATTTGATGTAGGTTGTGTCTCTTCATTTTTCTAGATAATAGAAATGAAGGACTGGATGTTCGGGGTGGACGTAGCCCAAACTCGTTGAACCATGTATATTTGTGTCTCTCTAGTTTTATGCATTTTCTGTGTTTATATTTATGCAATATTCTATGTGTTACATTGCTCTGTAATATATAATTTTCTAACAACGGGTATCAGAGCTGAAGGTCTATTTGGCTGATAAACTCACAGGAAAGAAGGCTTCCTCATTCGAGTGGGAGCAATGGTGGAATATGGTAAGTTTAGGGTCGGGAAATTCAACAGGCAAAACTTCCAACTGTGGAAGATGCAGATGGAAGATTATATGTATCATAAAGATCTGTACCTACCATTGGGCGGAAACCCAAAGATGCTGACGAGTATGACAGATGAAGAATGGAACCTTCTCGATAGAAATGTACTCGAAACAGTACGGTTGTGCCTCCTAGCGTCGGTCACCTTCAACATTTCAAAGGAAACAATGACAAAGGGTTTGATTAAGGCATTGGCGAAACTATATGAAAAACCCTTGGCCTCAAACAAGGTATTTCTTATGAAACAATTATTTAATATGAAGATGTCAGAAGGTGGATCTGTTGCAGACCATTTAAATGATTTTAATACTGTTACACGTCAGTTAAGTTCTATAGGGGTAAACTGTGATGATGAATTTATATCTTTGTTATTCTTGTGCTCATTACCAGAAATTTGGAATGGTTTAGTAATGGCCATTAGTAACTCTGTTTCTAGATCTAGTACTTTAAAGTTTGATGATGTTGTCGATGCTATCCTTAGCGAGGAAATGCAATGGAAAAGCTCTGGTGAGACATCAGGTAATGCTTTAAGTGTAGAGTCTGGGGGAAGAAAAATGGAAAGATGAAAGAGCTCAAGATATCACAGTAAATCAAGGAAAGACAGATCGATGTCCAGATCGGGGATAGTGTGCTGGAAATGCAAAAAGAAAGGACACCTAAAGTAAGACTATAGATATCAGAAGGGAAAAGAGGGAGATGCACAACAATAAAACAATCACGAAGCAAATGTGACAAGTGAGGTGTTACAAGATGCTTTGATTCTTTCTTTCAAAAAAATTACTGATTCTTGGGTGGTAGATTCAGGGGCCTCATTCCATTCCACACCTGATAAGAAATATTTACATGACTATGTTCAAGGAGATTTTGGACAAGTCCGCTTGGGTGATGATAAACACTATAAAATTGTTGGAATGGGTAAGGTTCTTGTAAAATAGCAGAATGGAAACCAATGGCTACTAAAGGAGGTAAGGCAAGTTCCATATTATGGCATCATATGCTCGGACACATGAGTGAGAAGGGGATGAAGATTCTTCACTCAAGGAATTTGTTGCCAGGTTTGAAGAATGTTGATTTGGACTTCTATGAAAATTGCATTTATGGAAAACAGAAGAGAGTCAGATTTCTCAGAGTTGGGAAAGAAAATAAGACCGAAAAATTAGAGCTTGTGCATACATATGTATGGGGACATGCTCAGGTATCATCTCTCAGTGGCTCTCATTATTATGTTACTTTTATTGATGATGCAACTAGAAAAACTTGGATTTATTGTATTAAGAATAAATGTGATGTATTTTGTACTTTCAAGAAATGGAAAGCTTTGGTTGAGATTGAGATAGGAAAGAAATTGAAGTGTTTAAGATCAAACAATGGAGGTGAATATTGCAGCAAAGAGTTTGATAGGTACTATTCAGAGCATGGAATTCGCAGAGAGAAGACAATTCTAAGAACACCACAAGAAAATGGTGTGTCATAAAGGATGAACAGAAAAATCATGGAGCATGCAAAGTGCATGAGATTACATGCAAGATTGCCTTTACAATTTTGGGTAGATGCTGTAGATATTGTTGTTTATCTAATAAACATAGGGCCTTCAAGTTCCTTGGATGGTGGTGTTCTAGAGGAAGCATGGAGAGGTAAAAAAGTAAACTACTTTCTTTAAAGCCTTTTGGTTATGAGGCCTTTGTCCATATTATTAAAGAAAATAGAACAAAGCTTGAGGCAAAGTCGAAGAAATGTACCTTTATTGATATGGTGTTAATGATTTTGGCTATCGCTTATATGATTATGAAAATCACAAAATCATTAGGAACAAAGATGTAATATTCAATGAAAAGGTCTTGTATAAGAATTAGTTACAGGAAAAGAAACAGGAAAAAGAAAACAAGGAATACACAGTTCTTGATGAGATCACTAAAAAAGTAAAGGTGCCTGAAAATAACAATAATCAACAACCACAACAACAGCAACCACCACAACAGCAACATGCACCCCAAACACCTAAAAGTGGTGTTAGAAGATCTACCAGGATAAGTATACCCCCTAAATGATACTCTCCTTCATTATATTATTTATTGTTGACTGATTCTGGTGAACCCAAATGTTATGAAGAAGCAATGCAGGAAGAAGTGGGAGCTAGCCATGGAAGAAGAGATGGACTCCTCAATGCATAACCAGACTTGGGACTTAGTCAGGTTGCCTGCAGGAAAAAATACATTGAAGAATAAATTGGTTTACAGGCTGAAGGAAGAAGATGGAGGAAAACAAAGGTACAAAGCTATATTTGTGGTGAAGGGGTTTGCACAGAAGAAAGGTATTGATTTTGATGAAATATTTTCTCCTATTGTTAAAATGACTTCAATCAGAGCTATTTTAAGTCTAGTAGCAGTTGAAGATTTGCATCTTGAGCAGTTAGATGTAAAGAAAACCTTCCTCCATGGGGATTTGGAGGAATAAATATATATGCAACAACCACAAGGATATGAGGTAAAGGGGAAGGAGAAACTAGTGTGCAGGTTGAAGAAGAGCTTGTATGGCTTAAAA
>APFE031581332.1:48042-64591 GCA_000404065.3 Pinus taeda
CCCGGTGGGTGTTTCAGGGGTAGCGCCTCCGAAGCTAAAAACAAATGTAAAATTGCCTTGTAAATTTATAGTAATTTCTAGTCAATCTGGGCCGTTCATTAGGTGGATGATTTGATGGTAGAACTTATGTTTAGTTTAGGGTTTTTTTCCCTAGAAGGCAACCCCATCTCTTTGTATGAGGGCATTGTATTGAGGCTGTGGAATATATGTGTATTCTCTGAGCGAGAAACAAAGAGGTGAGACTGTGAGAGAAAACAGAGGATATCATAGCGGATTTGCTGTAGGTTGTGTCTCTTCATTTCGCTGGATAATAGAAAGGAAGGACTGGATATTTGGGGTGGACGTAGCCCAAACTGGGTGAACCACGTATATCTGTGTCTCTCTGGTTTTATGCATTTTCTAGGTTTATATTTATGCAATATTCTATGTGTTCCATTGCTCTGTAATACATAATTTTCCAATATATCTAACAGGTACCAGACTAGATATCATGCATGCAGTAGGAATTGTTGGAAGGTTCCAAGCAAATCCAAAGGAATCACATCTTCAGGCTATAAAAAGAATATTAAATATCTCCAAGGAACTCAAGACTTTGGTCTATGGTATTCTAAATGTACAGATCTCACTCTTCATGCATATACAAAGGTGGATTAGGTAGGAAATGTTGATGATTGAAAAAGCACTAGTGGAGGTACATTCTATATGGGATCACGGTTAGTGTCTTGGTTCAACAAGAAACAAAGTTCGATTGCTTTATCTACAGCTGAAGCAGAATATGTGGTTGTTGCATCTTGTTGCACACAACTACTTTGGATGATGCAAACATTACAAGATATTCAAATCACATGTTCTCCACCCATCTCCATTCTAGTGACAATACAAGTGCCATTAGTCTTTCGAAAAATCTAGTCATGCACTCCAATACCAAGTACATACCCATTAAGTACCATTTTTTACGAGAATCAGTTCTTGAACAAAAAGTTAAATTGGAGTATGTTCCCTCCAAAGAATAGATTGCTGATATATTTACCAAACTGTTGCCTAGAGAAGCATTTGAATATCTCAGTGATCCGGATTTAAACTGGAACGCAACAAATTACATATACAACCATAAATACAAAGATGCAGTAGAAATAACACTTCATTTCATTAATATCAAATACTGAAATATGCTTACAAACATAATGGAAATAAGACTAGCTTGAGCGATGGTAGCTTATCTCTGAGAAGAGATGTGGCAGCTACATACCTCTGAACTCTGTTACAATGAGGCTCAAGTTCCTTTTTATTATTTAACAATAAGAGAAAACCCTAAACAACCAAAACCCTAACCCGAGGAGATGTAACACGAAGAGTTTATGGGCCCCATTGGGGTGACTTGGACAACCAACTTCTTGGGGTCGCAACTTGGTCATATTATCTCTGTTTGACGTGCATGATAACTCGTTGGAAAGATCTCTCTAAGGAATACCAAAAAGAAAGACAATCTTAGGTGGAGAAATCATTGGTTGTATATTTCCAAAAAAATGTCATTTAGGACCTCAAAATGGCTCTGGAAGTTTAGGACTTGAAAAACTTCTAAAAATAGTAAATTGTGCTACAATTAAGGAAACTAAAAAATTGAAAGAAAAAATGGTGGGGGTCCAAGTGGAATTGGAGGGTGGCCACCAATATCTACCTGGATCATTCATCCCCCCTTAGGAAGTGATGATCCCCATTCCGTTGAGTTCCTCCATGAGATGAGGAAACTTTTGTTGAACTTGGTCCCTAATGAGCCACTTTCCCTAGTGAAGGAGTTCGATGCAGTTGGATATTTTGCTAGCGAGTGTTCTTGATTTGTGTGTCCATGATCTGATCAGTTGTGGCTTACTCCATGCAATCTGGATTTAACTTTTTAGGTGTGAGTTGTTCTGCAATGTCTAATGTGTCCAGCAATGGTGGGAAGTATGGTCGAAGGTTGTCCACATTGAACACTAGGTGCAAGACAAGGAATGGGGGAATGTTAAGCTCAAATTCATTGTCACCACAACCTTGGTAATGGTGTAAGGACCATATTAGAGTGGTCTCAGTTTACGATAGGCTCTGGTAAGGTGTTCCTTCTGCAAATGCAACTAGACTTTGTTGCCCACCCAAAACTTGTGTTGCACCTGATGCTGATCATGTCGTTGCTTGTACTTAGCATTTGATTTCTCCAAAATGTCATGGACTTACTAGAGGATATGTTGGATGTGCTCAATGAAGTTGTTTGCCTTATCGGCTTCTGACTGGACATGAGTCGAATTTTCATGAGTAGTTCCAAATGGTATGACCACATCAGTGGGACATAGTGGTCGTAATCCCAAGCCCACCTGAAAATCGTTGTGGCCAGTCGTGCTGTGGAGAGCTCGGTTATACCTGTGCTAGACATAGGGAAGGTTCTCATCCCATGTGTGTGGATGCTTTGAGTTGTACATGCACAGAATGTGTACGATCATCCTATTGATGACCTCTGTCTGGCCATCAGTTTGGGGATGGAAAGTTGTGGACTTAGTGAGCTTGGTGTCCAACATCGACCAGTGATTGTACCAACATGTACTGAGGAACCTATTGTCCCGTTCTAAGATGATAGTCTATGGGATTCCAAAGTGTACCCACACTCGTTCAAAGAAGAGTTTAGCGATGGCTTCTATTGTGATATTCTTCTTGCAGGCCACCAGAATGGCCATCTTCGAGAATTTGTTGACGACCACAAAAACACAGTCGTTGCCATGCTTAGTAGAAGGAAGGCCCGACAAGTAATCCATGGAGATGGATTCCCAAGGTCGACTAGGGGTAGGCAATAGAGTATAGAGGCCTTGCTTCTTGATGGTCGGTTTGGCAATGGCGTAGGCAATGCAGGATCTGATGTACTCCCTGACATCCTGTTGAAGATTCGACCAGTAGAAATACTTCTACAACACTACCACTATTTCTTGACCTTGAAATGCCCAATGACCCAACTATAGTGTGCTTCCCAACTCTAGATGAAGATTAAGATGTCATCCATCAGCCTCATGAAGGTTGCAGGAGCATTCGTCAACCAAAAAAACATAACCAACCATTCGAAACGGCCCTCCTTGGATTTGAAGGCAATCTTCCACACATCTGAGGGTTCGATTGGTACCTGGTGATAGCCGGACTTCAAGTCGATCTTGCTGAAATATTTTCCCCCCTTTAGTTGGTCTAGAAGGTCATCAATTCATGGGATCAGGTACCTATTCTGGACAATGATCTTGTTCAGTGCCTAGTAGTCAATACAGAGTCTCCAAGTCCCATCCTTCTTCTGTACCAACATGATCAGGCTCCTACAGGGCGATGAACTCAAACGGATGTGACCTTTCTGCAGCAGCTCTTGAATCTGCCTCTTGATTTCATCATTCTCCAGAACAGAGCGTTGATAGATTGGTACATTGGTCAGTGGCGCACCTAGGGTCAAATTGATGGAGTGCTTGACCTAATAGTGTAGAGGCACCCCTGTGGGGGTGGTGAAGATGTCCTCGTACTCCTCCATGACCTTGTCCATATGTTGTTGCCATGCGGAGGGGCCCTGTCTGGAGGTCGTGGCCACTATCTTCTTCTTTCCCTGAGGGCGTATCATCAGGAAAACAAATTTTGTAGTTTTGGAAATGAGCTTACTACATTGTTTTCAGTAACCAAAGAGATTGCAGCAGGCGATGCTACCTCCGGTATCCTATACAACTTATTCCCAAAGTAACAATAACAACATGAGGCCTTGACTCATACACAACATGTGACTTCCATAAGTATGGTTGGCCTAATAATACATCAAAAACATCAAGGGGAGCAACATCAAATAATACCTCATCCGTGAAGGGCTTGATGTTGTATGGAAGGCGGCATTGTTGGCTCACGCGAAGATCCCGTCCTTGGTGAAACCACCCGATGGTGTACGGTTATGGATGTGCTATGGTCGGTAAGCCTAGCCACTTCACGACCTCTACCAAAATGATGTTTTTTTGGCTCCCGCAGTCGACAATGAACTATAGCAAGGAACCCTTTACCCACATCTGGGAGTGGAAGAGGCACTCCTCCTCCTTGAGATCTTCGGGTTCCTCCTTATGGATCTTCGTGGTGGCAATGGTGGCATTAGACTTTGCATCTATAATCTACTTCCCTTTGTCATTCCCTTTATCAGGTTCTGACTCAGAGTCGTAACATGCATCTGATTCCGAAGCCTTTAGCTCGGCCACCATTGACTACTTAGCCCGACACTCACTTGTGTTGTGAGTGGAGCTCTTATGGAACTCACACCACTTTCTTATGTCCTTCTTCAGCTTCATGACATTGTTCTTTGCATGCGGCTTTGGCGGGTTGTCCTGGGTCGCCCTGCCTTGGCTTTGTCCTTTGTTATTTGGTTTGGGGGCACCTTTCCCTTGCTTCGGATTCACAGATCCAAAGTCTCACTTCTTCTATTTAAACTTTTGCTCGATCTTGACCGCGTATCAGTATGCCGTGTCGAGCGAGGAGATGTCTAGGAATTCCATCTCATCCTGGATGTACCTATGCAGGCAGCTGAGGAAAATGAGAACCAAATGCTTCTCAAAATCTTTGATACCCAACTTTGTGCGAAGGGTATGAAACACATTGGTAAAATCCGACACATATTGGTCCCTTCCCTGTCGTAGCGTTGTTCACTTTATGTATATATCCTCATAGCTCCTGATAGGGTAGTATTTCTCCTTGATGGCATCCTGGAATGAGTTCCAAGTGGGTGCAGTTGAAAACAATGAATTCGTACTTTCATCTTTTTGCTCACATTAGGTTTTCCACCAATCCTTGACGTGGGGAGCTTCTTTGAGAAGTGCAAAGGTGATCTTTTCCCGGCTGGAAAAATCATGAATGGAAAAATATCATTCTAGCATATTTAACCATTTATCTACAACATCTGCATATATCCGACCCTCAAATATGGGAATGTCAAAGTTAACTTGTACCTTAAAGGGTGTGGCACTTCCAGAGTAGCTGCCAGAAGTAGACGCGTTGCCCCTGGGTAGCCGCTGAAGGATCTGGGAAAAGTTGTCCTTCATCATGTTCCTTTGTCACTCGAGGGCTTCCTGAAGCAAGAATTTGATAGGATCTCCTGCCCCCTCATCTTTCTTTTCATCTCCCATGGGAGGCCCTGGAGATTTGTGAGGCTAGTCTTGCAAAGGTTCAACCAGTTCAAGTTGTAACTGCTTATATCCCGACCTCGTTGGGGACATGCAAAGAAAAACAGAGAAAGATTAGACCGCTCTGATACCACTGATCCAGATTTAAACAGGAACACAACAAATTACAGATATAACCATAAGTCAAAGATGCAGTAGAAATAACACTTCATTTTATTAATATCAAATACTGAAATATGCTTACAAACAGAATGGAAATAAGACTAGTTCGGGCGATGGTAGCTTATCTATGAGAAGATATGTGGTTGTTACATGCCTCTGAACTATGTTAAATTGAGGCTCAAGGGAATTTTTATTATTAAACAATAAGAGCAAACCCTAAACAACCAAAACCTAAACCCAAGGAGATGTAACACAAAGAGTTTATGGGCCCCGTTGGAGTGAGTTGGACAGCTAACTTCCTGGGGTCACGACTTTGTCATATTATCTCCATCTGACGCACATGATAACTCGTTGGAAAGATATCTATGAGGACTACGACAAAAACAATTTTAGGCAAAAAATCATTGGCGTTAGATTGCCAAAAAAACGTCGTTTAGGGCCTCAAAACAGCTCCGGAAGTTTAGGACTTGAAAAATTGCTAAAAATAGTAAATTGTGCTATAGTTAAGGAAACTGAAAAACTAAAAGAAACAATGGTGGGGGTCCAAGTGGAATTGGCAGGTGGCCACCAATATCCACCTGGATCACTCAGACAAAAGTTGGGAGTAGTTTTTGCATCATCGTGCTGTTAAATCCAGTTTTCAGAGGAATGTTTCCTATATGCGGGTTTCATGAAGTAGATTCACGTATATATGCGTGGCTGCAGGAGCGTATGTATTTTTCTAATAGAAAAACAATGGGTCAGATTCAAAATCAGTTTCTCACATGGGTGTTTAGTCTGATGTTGATGGTTACAGTCCGTTGTTATGCTTTGTTCATTGTTGTTTATTTGACTAATGAAGATGCCTTGGTGAATGATTTAATTGACAATGTACAGGTAGCATAGGTTCAAGGGGAGAATTAGCCTTCAAAAACATTATACATTATTGGCATCATGGTTTCTGAATTCAGCTATGGTTTCAAATATTCATATAATTTATTGTAAAGGTTGAGAAAAGACCTATGGTGTGATAATATGTCTCTTTCTATCATAGTCTATTAATGAGTCCTTTTGGACATATGATTTAATTTGTACCCCCACTATGCATGGGAAGGATGGTGTAATGATTGAAAATTTTCAGTCATGTATGAACATTTGGTATATCCCCACTTGGTTGGGTGATTGATTTATGTATGAGTCATTGGTGATAGTAAGGTCATACTCACATAGTTGAGTTTTAGAGTTATGCTATTATTTTGAAAAATATCTCTACAGACTCTGCATGTACTCAGGGGGAGCATGGACAACATAGTGTATCTCAAAGGGGGAGAATATCTTGGTCTGCATGGACAACATAGTGTATCTCAAAGGGGGAGAATATCTTGGTCTGCCCTTTTCCCTTGATGTCAAAGGGGGAGAGTATCTTGGTGTTGCTTGATATATCTAACAGGTTCTATAGCTTGAAGTGATCAACACGTATATGGTTTCCATCAAGTCCAAAGGGGGAGATTGTTGGCATTATGGTACAGGTGTTGTCCTTGATAGCAACTCACTCACAGGTCAGTTCAGATTTGATCAAGGGAAACTCACATTGTAACAAGTCAATTCAGAGGTAACAGGGAAATGGTACAGAAGAACAGGAAGTTAGAACAAATGACTACTAATCAGAATCAAGAAGTTGAAGAAAAAGGATGTTTTAAGTTAGTTTAAGTTGTATACGTAGGTTCACCTAGTCAAAGTAGTGCATACATGTGGGTTCACAGAAAAAAAAGAGTGTATATGTATGCACGTCCTTTTACAGAAGGAAAAGTTTGTATGGGATGGAAAATAAGGTTAAAATAATACCAAGGGTCAATACCATGGTATCAGCCCACAATATTGAGCGGAGTAGCGGTTATTTGATCCCGTTCAAGAATACCACAGGTTCTAAGAATTGTTTTGGTCTAAGGTATTGAGAAAGGCCAAAAACTATATAAGGAGGAGAAGATCAAAGGGCCAAGTGTCCAAGCGAAATGGTTTTTCATGAAAACTTCTATCTGAAGTATATTTTATGTTGTAAGAGCTATGGTTATGATATGATCTGAAATATCTTGTGCACCTTTTGATACAATGTTGGATCAGGATCATGAGACCTTAAATGACTTATCATTGTATGATCTGATAATTGTTGGGCTAGATCTGAACACTATGCATGTGTTTATCCTGTAAATGTTATGATCCGGGTATGAATGAATTCTAGAATAGCTGTGAAGTTTTAAGTTAGTATTCACAGATCCATATGATGGTTCACCTTGGTGAAGGCTCATATACACGCTGATTTGGCTCTACCAAGTAGCGTATACAAAATAAAATCATGTTGTTCAGAAATGATTGATTTGTCTAATCAATGTTGTTTTTTTTACCGTTTTCTGTCAATGATATCTTCATAGATCTGAAAGTAGAACTGAATGTATAAGGACATTGAGTCTGATTGATTGATTGATTAAGTGAGAAGGGTGATCTTTGTTGGTGTTTTTTTATATCTCTATAATTTGATAGTAGATATTCATAATGGTTGGTACAATTTTGATTAAGAGGTTTTCATGATTCAATAATTTTTGAGGTATATGCAAGTTTGATTAATGGAAGTAGCATATACATGCAGGTTGGCTTCACTAAAGTAGCGTATACATTCTGACATATGATTTTTGAGGTTGCAGTTGGTTTTGGTTGATCATGTAGGTTTCTGGGTTCAATACAGTTTTCTGGTGACAGTTATCTAACTATTCAGATTGATTGATTGTTGGTTTATGCAGTTATTATTGAGTTTGAGCTTCAATTTTACTGATGGGTCCAGTGTGAAAATTTGATGAAACATGGCCTTCATATTGTGTTGTTGTGTACCAAGAGTATATAGTCTGAAAATTTATGAAACGTGGTCCCTGGAGGAAGAGAGAAGGTTGTAGCCTTCTATAGGTTGACGCCTACGTATTGGTAAACATATCAGCTAGTACAAGAGCTAGGGGTTTGTAGCTCCCTTCCAGTAGAAGCTGGAAAATGAGAGAAGGTTGTAGCCTTCTGCAGGTGAGTCTCTGCATATTGGTACGAGTCTGCACCAATACATGATTGTAAACAGATTTTCTTTATATTTAAAGAAGACAGAGACGAAAAAAACAGGTGGTTTTTCTCCTGCATTAGGTTTCCACCTTAAATCCTGGTGTTCATGTGTGTTGCTTATGTGAGATGGTTTATTATGTTATTATTGCACATAGTTATTTTTTAATAAAGTATTGATGCACTGATTAGAGTTCAACACATGATGAATTAACTGAATCATAAGTTCATGGGACATACGTTGGTTGCCTTAATAATAGTTGCGTGTACACGCAAGTTCACTTCACTAAAGTAGCGTATATAAATCTCATTATGAAATGAAAAGTTATTGAATTGTAAATATTGATTCATCCCTTCTCCACTCTCCCTCTCAGTATTATTCCCAACAAAGTATGCGAACTAGATACTGAAGAAGTTCCACATGGAGAGCAACAAATCCATGGAGACTCCTCTAGCCGTAAATTGGAGGAAGGAAGATGTTACTTCAAGTGAAGCAGTGGAGGCTACTATTTATAGGATACTTGTGGGTTCACTTAAGTATTTGGTGAACACATTATCGAACATATGTTTTGTAGTTAACCAACTTAATCATGCAATGGTTAAGACAACCAAACTCTATTGGAAGGCAACTAAACATGTGTTGAGATACCTCAAAGGCACCACTCAGTTTGGTCTTTGGTACAGACAGACAGAGGAAGTGAAGCTACAAGTCTTCACAAATGCAGATTTGGCAAGGATTCCATCCGATAAGAAGAGCACATTGGGGGAATCATCAGTGTTAGGTCTAATCTAAGTGGAGATTGGTGGCCACTCGCCTATTCCACTTGGACCCCCACTATTGTTCTTTTTCAATTTCCTTAATTGTAGAACAAATTACTATTGTTAGCCGTTTTTTAGGTATTAAAATTCTGGATCCACTTTGTGGGACTAAAAGACGTTTTTTAGGGAAAACAGAGAGATTGGAAAAGTCCCAAACTAGTTAATCAATTTGTTTTCAGCCTCCTCTTCGAGATCTTTGAAATTAGTTATTATGATAGCCAAACAGAGATTGTATGCCAAAGTTACAACCACGGGAAGTTGATGTACCAATTTACCCAAATGGGGTCCATAGTATTGGCGCTTAATTCCCTAGGAGATGAAGCGCCAAAATTGTGGGCCCCGTTTAGGTAAATTGGTATATCAACTTCCCAGGGTTGTAAATTTGGCATGCGATCTCCATTTGGCTATTGTAATACCTCGTTTCGAAGATCTCAAAGAATATGCCAAAAACAAATTAACAATTCATTTGCGATTTTTCTAGTGTCTCTACTTTCCCTAAAAACGTATTTTAGTCCCTCAAAACGGCTCTAGAAATTTAGGACCAGAAAAAACTTTAAAAAATAGTAAATTGTGCTACAATTAAGGAAATTGAAAAGAAACAATGGTGGGGGTCCAAGTGGAATAGGTAGGTGGTCACCAATATCCACCTTGATCAAGGTTAGCAACAATTTCTTGGTACAGTAAGAAGCAGAGATTAGTTGCACTCAATTCGGCAAAAGCAAAGTACATGGCTGTTAGTCAAGCAACTTATGAAGTTATTTGGATGAGGAAGATCCTTGTTGGATTATTTGGTCAACAAATGGATCCTATAGTGCTTTACTGTGACAATCAGAATTGTATCAAACTCTCGGAGAATGCATTTTTTGATGATCGGTCCAAGCATATCAAAATATGGTATCACCATCTACGAGATTGTGTGCAGAGGAGAATCATGTTGCTAGAGTACATTCTTACAGAGGAATAGGATGTAGACATTTTGACTAAGGCACCGTCAAGAGGCAAATTCGAGTTCCGTAGAAGAGGGATTGGGGTATATGATAACCCTTTTCTTGTTGAGAGGGAGTGTTGAAAACGCCACAAGAAAATCCTGATTTACTTTTGTCCTTGAATTAAAATAGGAATAAAAATGTAATTCCACATCACAAGACAACTTGTACGAGTTAAATAAGCTGATTTGACTTAGTTGGCTCATTTAATTCATTGAGGTTCTAACTTGAGTCATGTAGAGTGTCTCCTACTTTATAGGAGCCCTAGTTGAGTTTATTTTAAGTTGTAATTAATTAATTCAATTTAATTGAGTTAAAGTCAGTTAAACCAGTTCCAATTGATGGAGGAAGTAGTAGGAGGTTAGAGAGTGGGGTGATGCTTCATGTGTTCAACCAGTTAACTGATGATTCACTCATAAACAACTCATACATGTCAGATTTGAGAGTTACCTAGTTGAGATTGGAGTTCAAGGGTAGTGTACTATCAGTTGTATAATTGTCTCAAATGTACAGGTGGTGCATGCAGTCAGAGGAAGGACTATAAGGATTGCGCAATTCATATCGAGGAATTTCCCTTATTAATAGGGGGCTAATTCCCAAGGAAGCAACGCAAGGAAATAGGGACTTGGGCAAGCCAAAATTTGGTTAAGTATTGGCCTAGGCTTGTCTAGGAAACAATGAGACGGATAGAGATAGTGCAGAGATTGTTCGGGCTTAAGCAAAGCATTGTAATCTTCTCATATTTTTTTACTAATGCAATATAAAGATAGCAGGGGTTTTTAGTTGTGGCTTTCCCTAGGAAATCGTTGTGTAATGTGTTATTGAATTCTTTCTCTTGTATCCTTCGTGATTTCACGATCAATTAATTTTTTTCGCTGATGAGTAGAGTAGATTCAAGTCTTTTGTTTTATAAAATTACATAAGCAGTTTGAATCTACAAGGGATTTCTACAAGGATGGTTGCAAAGTTGAATGGGTAGTTAGTACTTATGGAATATTTATTAAATATGTTTGTAAAAATTGTGAAGTCCAAGACAAAAAAAAATGAATACACTAGGGAATTTATAAGTTTTACTTTAGATCTTATCAAAGTGATGAACGTGGTGAGGCTATTGCTAGATAAACAAATGACCTTTGATAAGTTATTATGGATGAGATGACATGCTTATATTTTGGTTTGTTGTTGAGGTATATCAACTTTCCTTAATGGCTTAAGAAATATCGTCAAGAAAACAATACAGTTCCCGAGAAAGAGGAATGAGAAGTAGTGGAAATATAGTGTCTAACCTAGAATAAACAAGTGGATGTAATCTAAAGTAACACGCATTAAAGTTGTGACTCAAAACTGTTCGGAAGAAGCTATAGAGAACTTAGAAGATTAATATCTCTTAGAAAAAGAGGAGGTCATTTCAATAAAACATATTTCAAGTGTGGAGCACCAGGAAACCTACCTTATTTGTATGTGAAGAACTTAAATACAATGCAAAGATGTGAAGGAAAAACTCATGTCACCTAAAGTGTTCAGAATGTAGTTGGTCAGGTCACTGAAAACAACATAGATGAAGTGCAACGAGACCAAGATGAAACCCTCAGGGTATATAAAGCATTATTGAAGTCATAGAGGAAGCTCACAAAAAAGGAGTTGGAGAAGTAAAGGCAAAATTAAATGAAAATTCGAATATTCCTCGTACATATTATTGATGTAGGTAGCACCGAGAATATAGGGTTTAAATATGTTGATTCGAATTTGAAATACATGTGATGCCATGTTCTCCCAACTACATGTTCAAATTCTATGTTTGCCTTCTAATTATATTCATTTCCATTCCAAGTTCGCTCATGTTTGGATAAGTTCGATTATACTTGTATTTCACGCCAATAGCACTACCATCCCCTTTTCGCTGTCTTCCCACGAGTGCATTCCGTGTCTGGAAAACAGCAAAAGTATGAGAAAAATGTGAGCTAGCAATTGAAATTCCACGTATCCAGAGGCGAAAACTTGGCGAGATTCGAGCAGATGAAGTCAGGATAAAGGCGATCATATGAATCCCGAGAGAATCAGGCAAAAAAAAACTGAACAGTGATGGATATTGGGCCGCCCACCAACCGATGACGGAGGAGTAAAGCAATCTCACGTGTCCTCATTGGTGCCATACGTTTTTCCCATTTCACGTTTCCCTCATCTCATTAGTGAACAAATTACAACATTTTTTAGGTGAAGAGCTTCTATTTATGGATTTAGACAGAATGGAATCCTACGATTGTGCAGTTCTGAATCTGAAAAGTCTGCAACTATGAAATCTGTTCGCAGTCATATTGGTAATAAGGCTCAATACTGTGCAGTTTATGCTGTTGTGGGGGTTTTAGTTCTGGTTATCTTGGGGCAATTATGGGTTTTTGAATCAGCATCTGGACTCGGGTTTTCGTTTCTGAAGGCGAAAGTTCGAATCAACGAAAGCTATGCAGTTAAATGCCTGCGAAATGTATTAATTCATGATTATGGGAATAGCAGTGAAGATGAGCCACATTTGATAGTTAGAAATAGCAGTGAGAATGTGGATAAGGAAAAAAATTTCTCTACAGTAGATTTAGAAGATAAATTTCAAAACTTCGACAAGAAAAATCTGTATGTGATAGATCCAGAAGATAAATTTCAAAGCAATGAAAGTACCGGCGTCACAATTGAATCTTTAAAACATGAAACTGAAACTCTGAAACTGGAATTGGAAAATTTGGGAAACCATCTCAGAGAATCTGTGATGTTCTTGCCATTGAAGGATACAAGTGTGGCCCCAACTACAGAACCAGATCGTACGTGGTTCATGAGCACAATATATGGGAAATCTGAGAATGGCAATCCCGAGTACCATTACTTCCCTTCAGAGAAATCTCAGGGAAAAATTCTGTGTGTTAAGGGCAGAGATCGCTTTAATGGTACCCTCAATTCTTATGGCTTTGCCTGGCCAAAATACCTCCCCCCAAACTCCACTCTTCTTCCCGGAATCTCATTCGTGTCAGACAACTTCTATGACTATGTGAACCCGTGGCACAGCATGTCGGCGCTCGTTGTCTCGGCGGCGTGGCGGATGGGCAACGATCGGTGCGTTGCCCCAGATCGGTTCGTGCTTTATCACAACGGGGAGCTGGTAGAAACAATGGGGTCCTGGATTTTGAACGTGTTGCGAGCTGCTCTAGATCGTGCCATCGTGATCGAGAAACTCGACTACGGTGATCAACAGCGGCCCGTTTGTTTCGAGAAGGCCGTGGTCTACCGAAGAGGGCTGGGCCACATGTCCCTCGACAAGAGAATCGCCCTGTTCGACATGATTCGCTGCAAGGCGCGAAAGTTCTGCAACGTAGCCCAACCCCAGCGCAGCGTCGCAGGGAAGACAACGATAAACGTGACTCTCGTTGCACGAACTGGTGAAAGGTCGTTCAAAAACGAATCCATAGTTGCATCCACAATTGAAAAAGAGTGCCGCAGAGTTGTTGGCTGCAACTTTCGACTTTTGCATATTGCCAATCTAAGCTTCTGTGAACAGGTATGTAGAAATTTATTGATATTGCAGCTTTCAATTTTGAAGATGGATTTTTGGATTTTATTTTTCTTTCTTCTGAATTAGGTTATAGAAATTTACTGATACTGCAGCTTTCCATGGAATTTGATTATAGGTAATGGATTGAATTTGATGGCATTCGCAGGTGAGTGCGATGAGTACAACAGACATCCTGGCTACAGCGCATGGGGCTCAACTAACAAATATGATGTTCCTGTCGAAGGGGAGTAGCGTGATGGAGATGTTCCCCAAGGGATGGCTGGAAGGAGCGGGCGTTGGGCAATACATATATCATTGGCTTGCAAGCTGGTCGGGGATGAATCATGAGGGCACCTACAGGGACACAGAGGGACCTGATTGCCCCTATCCTGAGCGAGGCCGAATTCCATGCTTTCTGTTTCATAAGGACATGCAAGTCGGCCACAACACCACTTATTTGGCTCACTGGACAGCCGATGTGCTCGCAAGATTTGTGAATAGGACAACGTCCACCACCCTGCAGGGTGCTAACAGGACCTCCTATCCTACCAGTTGCCCTTGTGATTAGAGGCATTACATGTTCTACATGTGTGCCACTAGTATTATGTTCTAGTTATCATGGTGCAAGTTAGGTGCAACTTGGCAATACAACGTGACATCATTCTTGGTGCATATTACCCTCGGAAGCCTCACTGGCCACTTTTTATTAAAAAGCTGTAAAATGACAAAAGGGTTGATATGGTGGTTGATATTTAAGAGTCACACATTTACATAGTGTGGTATTTTAGTAAAAGAGGATATTGGTTGGATCATTGTGTGTGAGTTGTTGTTTTGTCCTTTTCATGATCTAATATGCTAGCTTAGTCTCTACATTGGGTTTTTGTTTAAATGAGACTTGTCATCATTGTTCATATAAGTAAATGTCATAATAGTGATATGATATTTAATTTGTTTTTTTCCAAATGAAACTTCTCATCATTGTTGATAAAAATAAATGTTATAAATTGATATGATGTCTAATTTGGATTTTGTTTAAATGAAAATTTTCATTATTATTTGATAAATCAAAATGTGATATGACACCCAATTTTTAAATAGGTAAGAGATGCACAACAAACAAATTACTAAAAAAGTTTTTTTAAAAACTTCCTACACAATGATTACCAACTAATTATAGAATTATTTACTCACTTTTATAATTTATATATTCATACACTTACAATTGTAAATGTTTATACTCACATATCCAAATTCACTATCACTTTTTCAACAAGAAACTTGACCTGTGTAAAACCACTACAATTTAATTTGTAACACCCACATATTACAATCCATAATCCACATACTTACAATGTCCACTTACATATTAAAGTACAATACATAATCCTCATATTTGTAACTTTTTATGTTGCTTACAAAATTTGTTCAAACTTTTCCATTGCCTTTTTTCAAGGACGATTTAGTAGCAATGAATCACATTGTTCATCCATGTATGCTTAGCTCAAGTATAATTTTAGACTTAGTATATGTACTATCACAACCTCTGTGTTGGTGTTAACCTTAGAGATGAACTTCTTGTTTGATCATGACAATAACTTTATATAACATGTATAGAAGTCAACTTTCAATTGAACATGTTTTATTTCAACCTTCCTCCATAAACTTTTGTAGGAATTTACATGGTAAGTTTCTTAGATAGAACACCAAAGGACACTGCTCACAAACAGATCACATATCAGTACACCAGTATTCTTGACGTGGTTAAAACCCTCAAAGAGGGAAATAGTCCACGACCTGAGCCAACGCAACCACTTCAGGCAATTTAGTAATGTAAAAGAAAGAAAATTTACATAAGCTTCTCTCATGAATGGTCACCTTACAAATGACCCTCCATGCTCTTTAAATAGAGATCATGGAACAATCGGGTGTTAAGCCATGGATCAAGCATCGGTAATACCAAGGAGAAAATGAATAGTCAGATCACTTCATTTCTAGAAAATATCATGACCGTCGAATTGTAAGTTACGAAAAGTACATAGTAAAGAAACACACTTTACCTAACTATACACTACACCAAGTTATACTTAACTATTTCCTACGTGTCGGAATATCCTAACATCCCCCCTTAAGAACAACTTGAGATAGTATTGGAGGATGTACAAAGGTGACAAAATAGTAGAAGGAAGGAGGCATTAGAGCCTATCCCCCCTTAGTGACAACTTCTTGAACTCCAACCATAAATCAAAGTTTAGTAAACTTTGCCTCTGTGAGAGCCTTTATAAAGGTGTCTACAACTTGATCATCGCTTGAACAATATTTCACTTCAAGAACATGGACATGAATGAATATTCTAATGAAGTGCATGTGTAGTTCAATGTGTTTGTTGCGCCGATATTGGACTGGATCTTTTCATAGTTGAATGGCACTTTGATTATCACACCAAAGTGTAGTCTGATGCTTCTGCTGAAAACCAAACTCTAATAGTATCTGACGAAGCCACATGGCTTCCTTACTAACTTCTACAATGCCATGATACTCTGCTTCTGCTGAAGAAAGAGAAATGGCACTTTGTTTCTTGCAAGCCCATGTAATAGGTCCAGAACCAAGAGTGAAGACATAACCTACAATAGACTTCTGATCATCAGGGTCACCAACCCAATCGGAATCAGTGAAACCGACCAACAGAGGAGATGCTTCTACATTGTAATGAATCCCAAACTGGACTATACCTCAAACATAATGAAGTATTCTTTTAGTTTCTTTCCAATGAATTTCATGTGGGTTTTGCATAAACCAAGCAATAAGGCCAACAACAAAGGAAAGGTCAT
>APFE031581332.1:64945-76273 GCA_000404065.3 Pinus taeda
CATCAACATAAAGAACAAGAATGATAAGAGACTTGCCCACTTTCTTGGTGTAGACAGTATTGTCAGAATGACACCTAGAAAAGCCAGATTATAAAAGAAAGTTATCCATTTTGGCGTACCAAGCCCGAGGAGCTTGCTTGAGACCATAAAGGGATTTCTTAAGCCAACATGCAAGACTGGAGTCTATTTGTATAAAGCCAATAGGTTGTTCCATATAGATTTCTTCATGCAAGTCCCCATGCAAGAAAGTGGATTTAACATCCATCTGATGGACTTCCCATTTGAAAGAGGCAGCAAGGGAAAGAACAAGGTGGATAGAGTTCATTTTGGCAACAGGGGAGAAGGTTTTAGTATAGTCAATTCCTTCAACTTGTGAAAAACCCTTAGCAACAAGATGAGCTTTCTGTTTACCAACTTTTCCATCTGGTCCAAACTTGGTTCTGTAAACCCATTTGCATCTAACAAGTTTTGTCCCTTTGGAAGAGGAACAAGGTCCCATGTATTATTTTCCAATAGTGAATGATATTATTCATTCATAATTGTGTCCCAATCTGGATGGCTTGAAGCTTCTGCAAAGGTATTAGGATCATAATTCGCTGACTCTTGAGCCAGTAAAGAAGAGGCTCTATCGAACTAAGAATGTGTATGGCGATGATCTGTAGGATCGCCTGCAAGAGCACCTGCTGCATCCCGAGTAGCACGGACCCATTTTGGAAGCTAAGGAGCTGAAGGAGGATCTTGAGAAGGTGGGGGAGGATTGTCATCCTCACTGTCATCATTTGAAGAAGAAATATTTTCAAAAGTAGAAGCGATAGAGAGAGCTGGCACATCCGCCGAACTAACCTCATAGGCCGATATATTTTCAGAAAACTTTATATCTCTTCTAATGATAACATTTTTGGATTTAGGTTGAATAATTCTATATCCTTTGACATCTTCAGAATATCCAAAAAATACATTTTTCACTCTTAGGTTATAAGGTTTTATGTTTCTCATCTAGAATATGGGCCCATCCTTCACTTCAAAAAACATGAAAGTGACTTACATCTGGTTTAATTGAGCTCCATGCTTCTTCTGGAGTGATATTATTTAAAACCTTAGTAGGAGTGTGATTTACTATGTAATTTTCAAAGTTAATTGATTTTTCCCAAAATTTAAGACTACGTCCTTTAGATTGAAGCATACAATTAGCCATTTCTTTTAAGGTGCGATTCTTCCTTTCAGATACACCATTTTGTTGTGGAGTATATGGAACAGTATGTTGCAATTGAATTCCATGCTCAGTGAAAAAGTTGATGAATTTGTTGTTAACATATTCTCCACCATTATCAGATCAGAGCTTAAGAACTTGATGTCCAAAATGTTTCTCAACAAAGACCTTAAACCAAGAACATGTTAAAGACTTCACTCTTGAGTTTTAAGAAGCATACCCAAGTGCATCTGGAGAAATCATCAATGAAAGTTAAGAAATACTTGTAGCCAGAGAATGAAACAACTGGAAGTGGACCACATAAATCACTATGCACAAGTTGTAAAGGGGTTGAGGCGTTCCAATAGGCACGTTTTTCAAAACTGTCTCGATGAGTTTTTTTTAGTACACATCTGGAACAAACACCATCTCTACAAGATACCATAGGAGGACATGTCACCATATTTTCTTGACATAGATTTTGAATGGAGTGATAGTTTAAGTGACCAAATCTCTCATGCCAAATTTTGCTCACTTAATCATTATGAGCAAAAAATACCAAGGGAAGAGTTGATGACCCAAAGTTGTTAAACTTATACAACCTTGTAGAATCATCAACAATGCCAATAGCTAAAATTTGTCTAGGATCTCTTAAGTACTTAATTACAACATCATGAGGTGAAAATTCGACGATTTTACCTTCACTTGAATGATTTATCTAATATATAGATAGAAGGTTGTAGGATAAGGTAGGAACACATAATACATCATTACTGATCATTGTCTAGATGAATAGTTCTCGTCCTACAACACTAAGAGATATATCATCACAAACATATATTTTTTTGGTGTTACAATCATTTAAAGAAGAAAACATGGCTTTATTTTTTTCCATGTGATAAGAAGCTCCAGAATCAATTAGCCACTCATGAGAATGAGAATAAGAATATACATTTAGTGCATAACCAGACCAAGATGCTTGACAACCACATGTAGAAAGTGTTATTCCTGAAGATCAAGTTGAAGTTGAAGAGCGCTCCAAATGGATGTGTTGTAGTGGCTACAACCACCCTCCAAAATTTTGCCTTAGCTTCTTTTTGGAGCCTTCCTACCAACCTTTCACAGCACCTTGTCTTGCTTTGTCAAGTACACAAGCTTCATTGTTTTTCTTGCACAAAGACAGCCTGTGGATCAAATCTTGATGCATTCCCCTCACAAGCTGATCACTTGGACTTGATCTAGCTGCAGGCTTAGCAGCTCCCCCAAGAAATTGCACAATTTTGGAGGGAAACCAAGCTTCCATCCAGAAATTGTGCAATTCTGTCTGGCAGCCTGCTGGGCTCTAGAATTGCGCAATCCTGCCAGTCAGGCTTCACCCAGAAAACTATGAAATCCTTCCCAACAAGCCTGCTTAGCCTAGGAATTGTGCAATTTTGGGCAGCAGTCAGCTGCTCTGCCCAGGAATTGTGCAAATCTCCTAGGCAACCAACCTAGCTCCCAACCAGAAATGCACATTTCCTCCTAGCAGTTGAGCAGCCTCATGCATGAGAAGTTAGGTTAACCAATTCCACCTGGGACCAAGGAAACTTGACTTGCATGCATTGCTTGATTTTTCATGGAATAGCAAAAGGAAACATGAAAAGGCATCCCATGATTCAGGGAGCTATTTTTAGCAGCCGGAGGTTACATGCAAAGTTCGTTTTAGAAACTTTCCTCCAAGTTTCACTTTTTCCTTGATTTGTGGCATGCGCATCATGAGCTCAAACTTATTTATTTGATGCATCAAAGCTCATTCTTTCACATCAATCTTGGAGCTTTGACATCCCACAACACATTTAGGACTCTTCGACACATCTGGCTCAGCTATTCATGGGTAAGTGGTCTCAACTTGTCTTTTTCAACATTTCTGTCGCTTTTTGTGTTTTCGCTTGTGTGAGTGATGTTTTCTTGATTTCTTTGAACTCTTGTTGTCGTTTACATGTATACTAGCTTGTACTAGCACTGTTTAAGTTTTCATTACTATCTCACTACCGTCGTATGCATGAAACTGTTTTGCACGAACGATCGCCGATTCGGCAACTCGCTTCACCCACATGCATGTTGATCTTTTTACTGAATCTTTCATTCAATGTTTGCATGCATGATCAATCACTTCTGCTTTCTCTTAGTGTAACCATGCATTCACTTTTAGATTTTCTTTAGTTTCCTGTTGGCTGGTCCTGGCTGCCTTGGCCCAGACTATGCCTCACCCAGACAACATTGCACAATATGGGGAAGGAAGGCTTTGTATTCCTCTCCATAAATCTGCATTTCTACCCAGTCACTATCCCCTAGGACTATTTTACGCATTTCTAAGGGACATGACTGTTGGCCCAGAAAATTTTTTGTGCAATGCAGTCCCTCAGCTTGTAGTCATTGCCAGCTAGAATTGCATATTGCGCAATCCTAGTAGCCAGCAGTCAGCCTGGATTGCACATTGTGCAAATACAACAGCTAGTCTTGCCTCCCAGGCAGCCCAAACTACCTTTTGCGCAATTCTGGGAGCTAGTCACCCAGCCTCCTAGAAGAAATTGCAAAATCTTTACCTATCATTCCCCAGGCATGTGTTAAGTCATTCCCTAAATTTTCTTTGGTTTTCATTGATAGGTTTCTTGCCATGCATGTTGCTTTGTCTCCAGATCTTTCAGGTGTTCATTCGCCTCTTAGCAGTACATGATCAATGGCCTCTAAGAGATCATGATCCAAGGACACTGACGGAAGTGAAATTGGAGCAGCAGTTGAGCAGGTGTCCTCATGTCTATTGATCTATGAAGATACCAAATTGTTTCTAGACAAGGACATCAAGATGAAATGGAAAGAGTTTGATGAAGCATTTGCAGACACTTTTGGGGAAGACCTCAAAGACCGTCAAGTGTATGTGAACATTCACAAGTTTGGCTTGTGCTAGATTGCATGCAGATACCCCACGTTCCCATGTGCAAACATGATACACTAGATTGTCTCACACACTGATTGTGAGACGATGACTCTGAGAAGTGTCAACGGGAAAAGGCTTGCCACCTTCTGGGCATGGGATTATGATGAGATGTATCATGTTGAAGCTCGTGAGTATCATGGAGACTCCTTTCAGCTTACCCAGCAACAATGCCAACTCCATAGACATTCTAAAGAACTGGGTAAAGGAGTCGACTAGATTCAGGATGACACCCAACCAGATCTAAAAGACAAAGATACTATGGAAGGCGTATCAATACTTGGTCATATTTTCATGTTGACTATGTGGCCAAGGAAGCACGAAAACCTTCCCACAAAGTTGGGTGATCGTGTTGGACCAACTGGCGAGAGAGGGTAAACCATATAACTCGTCTGGCATGTTGGCCCATCAGCTAAAGGAACAGTTAATGAAGGCTCAATAGTCACTTGGAGGTTGCAAGCAGAGATATACATGTCTGCCTACATCTTAGATGCATTTTGTGCCCAATAGGAGTTCTTGGGGCTTGGAGTGGGAATGGTCACCGGTGGAGACTGTTGTGAACACATATTGCAATTTTTTGTCTAAATGAAGATTCTGAGGAGTAATCACATGGTTGTCCGATCATTTTGTCACCCTAGTTTACAAGATGATATTCGAACAGGATCCACCCTGCATTTCAAAGGAAGCAATGGAGGCACTGATAGACATTACCGATTGGTATGCCTCACCATCTAGCACCTTCATATGAATCTTTAGCGTGGAGAAGTCTTTGCATGTTCTATGGAAGTTTTCCTTGGACATACTCCTCATGCAAGAAGTAGCATATCACATCTCAGCAGGATTGACAGCTAGACTGCATCGGAAGAAGAAGGTGCCTTGGCCCACTCATCCGTTGCAGATTGGGTTATATGAGATCCGGAGTATCAAGCAAGTGGATGTCAAAGCAAAATTGATGAAGAAGTATTTATTCAGCCTCTGAAGCTACAATCCATATGACCCACATTGTATTGTAAAATATCACTGCACAAGAGTACAGTACAATTGGATCCACAGGGCATTTCATTGGGCTGAGGAGGACCCATGGAGATATTGCTACAGTTTCTCCAGACCTAATGAACAGGTCAGCTTCACTGTGGAGTGGTTAGCGAAGCAACATGAACTAACATCACGGAGAGCACCATCATCAACAGTAGTAACAGTAGAGAAAAGCATACCAGTGCATGACAAGGGAAAGAGGAAGATTGTCGATCGCATGGAGGAAGAGAAAAGCTACAAGTTCTGAGCAGATCCACTTGTGGAGAAAGTAGCTATGGCTATAGTGGCAAAGAGGAAACAATGCGATAAGTGAATCGTGCAAAGGAAAAGGGATAAGAGAAGAATGGAGGAAGCAGAGAAGGAGTTGCATGAGTTGAAGGAGCAATTCTAGAAGGAGCAAGAGCTATGCAAATGGAAGAGGGAAGTGCAATAGAAACAGGTGCAGCAAGGGGTGCAACATGTGCAAACAAATGAAATAGCGCCCGTACAGGTAGTGGATTCATCAAAACATTTGGAATCAGGCAAACAGGGTGAACCATCACAGGAGAGGGACTTCACTCATGAGATAGAGAAAGCACTTCAACAGTTGGATACGGATATGGAGCAACGGGAATCAGAACAGGTTATCGACCTTATGCCTCACCACCAAGAAGTCAAATTACCTACTTCACCACATCCAGATGATGAGAAAGTCTCAAGTGACCGAGGAGGTACTGAGATTCTCGGAGATTAAACAGAAGAAGAGATGCACAACATCTAATTCGACGAGTCTCAACATAGAGTTGTTCAGTCTTGTAGAGTGTCAACTCCAGGTGATCATACATCTCCTGTGCAAGTTGAGGAATGAGTGATTATGTTTGATGTGCACAAACATCTAGCAGCCTTGGCTGATGCAACTAAATTGTATACTGAAGCCACTAGCTCAAGTGTTCACTTTCTGATAGCTGAGAATGAGCGAATGGCTAAGGAACTGCAGATGGCCAAGCAAGGAGGAGAGTTGGTGATAACGTCTGCCCGAGCTGAACTAAAGAAGGCAATAATAGATGAATTATTGTCCCTTGACACAGTTATGTGAGCATTGTACTCCAAGTTTTGCACCATGCATAAGATAGTCTTCCATCTCAATGGATGGCAGCAACAATGTGTTAGAAGAGCACGTATCTTGATGAACTTGCATGCTGATTTTGATTACATGCAAGAATTGACGATGGGATACGAGGGAGCCCCACTTCACTTGCTTAATATGATGAAGGCAAATGCGGTTGAGCTGAAGGCACGTATTCGGATTCAGATCTGGAACTATGAAGATCTCTCGGAACTCATCACTAGTATATAGGCTTCCCATGCACGTGTTTTCAAGAGTATGGATGTTGTGGTGTGTGCACATGTGATCCCATATATTGGGACTCTGACCCAGGCAAAGACAAAGGCACAGGTCTGACTAGAGCTTGACTCGTACTTCGACGATTTGATGCACATTGCTACTAGCCCAAACTTGCCCATTAGTGTAGACATCATGCACAAGTGTGTTGTTGGTCCAACCACATTGAAGACAATGATGCACATGCTTACATATGAGTTGGACAGAGGAGCCCGAGCAGCGTACCCGGATGCTATGGAGGCAAAAGTCTGGTTCCAAAAAGATGTCACCTTAGAGAACATGGACACCATCAAGGACTACCGATCTTGGCATCAATATGTTACTGTTGATCATCACGAGGATGTTGAGGAGTTGGACTTACATGGTTTTCTAATTCAGAGTGATGTCTCGCATGGCTTGCTCAATCCATTTTGTCTCACATGGGTACAAGTGCATTGTAATGTAACATCATTTCAATTGTAATTCAAGTGTCGATAGTTGGATGTAATAGTCATAGAGTAGATGAAAAGTCATGAGGGTAGTTGAACTGTCACAAAGGGGATGTCAAGGGTCACCCCACCCTTTGCTATGGATAGTCCCTCACAACTCATTGTATAGGATTTTGGTCATCCAAGCTTCCGATAAGACTATCTTGGAGAGTGTTTCGATAGTATTGTAACAAGCCATGGCTTCTCCACTTAGCAGAGCTAGTACATCTCTTTGGAGGAGCAGGCGGTTGTGGTTGGACATGGATGTATTGTATGACTGGAACTTACACTTCTTAATATAACAAGAGCTAGCACTTTTCATGCATATGTTGTATTGTATTCTATGCTATTTGGTTTACTCTAAATGATATATGTATTGGTTTTCTTACGCATGCATGTATAACTATCTGTGTATGTGTGTATGAATCTTTCTGAAATGTGTTGTTGGTTTAACCATCACTTTGGATAGCTTGCTAACTTGTATTCCATGTTGTGATGTATCTTTGCTCATGTGTTCCCTTCTTAACTGCGTGTTGTCACAGGTTTCTAAGGGGTGCACTCATATCAACTCCTATTTTTTATAACCTCTCATGCACCTTCTTTGGCTCACTGCATCCGTCACACCCTTGTTGCCAACAGAGTTATGTTACTTTCCTCTGTGTGAAATCACAGTCAAGGAAATACCATACGACCCACTGCTGGGACTCCTACACCAAATGGTCTGAGGTTTAATTGGGACTTCTTACAGGGGATATACCCTAACATGTTGGCCGGTCTAGCACTGTCAACATTTTTGGTGCTAGAAGGAGGGCCAAATGACAAGTTGTGTCCTCTCATCCTGTTTTGAACATTTTCATATCTATTATGAATTCTTGCACTCTTCTCCCTCCACGATTTTTTTCGAATCATGAAGATGTCACCATCATGAGGGGGTTCTTTGATCTCTTGTCCACTTACACATAAGATGGTGAAGGCGAAGTGGCCTGACCTGAGTTCTTACATGAATTTATTTCCATGCTTCATGAGTAAGATGGGTTTTTGACAAACAGACCATGTTGCTGCTTGCATAAACACTTCACAAATCTTCACTTCGATGGTTGTGCATCTTACTGGCTGACATCATGCACTCACTTGAGCACTTTTGTGATCTCATTGAAGACACTTTCTATCATTTTGATCCAGACCATATTGACCAAAAACTGCTATAACAATGGAAGGCTCCGCATGAATCGACTATGGATTTTTGGCAGTGCTTTCGTGAATTGCAGTTTCAAGCTTCGAAGAACCAGATAAATTTTTTCTATCTTTGGGACTGGTTTGATTATTGTGTTAAGAAATCTTCTAGTCCTAAGAAGAAGATTGAAATCAAGCCTCGCTCAACATTCTTCAATGATGGAACTAAGCCATCTCAGATGGAGATGGTCATTGTTACAAGTGACTGTCCACTATCCCCTCATCAAACAGTTCCACCACTGCAAAGTGATGTTTAGGATCATGCTCACACACTTGTTCAGCTATCATATCTTCCCAAAATCACTTCTCTTAATTCTCACATAGATTTGGTTGTAAGTCCATCGAGTTGTCATATGCCTTTTGTTCCATAACCTTCGTCTTCACACTCGGTTGTTCCTCTGGATGATACTATCTTGTGTTCTTCCATTCTGGACTCTACACTTGTTGTGAACAAGGAACAAGCCATTGACAGAGTTGGTGTTGCACAACCAACATGCGTTGTCATTCATGAAGAATATGAGTGGGATCTTGAGCATCAACACTCGGCGAAGGATGACTCTGTTCCATCTGATCCTCTTCTGTTCTTTCCTGACATCTTTGGTGAACCTACCATCCTTGATTTCACGTGTGTATCTTCATCCATGGATGCACCCATTGTTTATCACTCACAAGACACACAAAATGTCATTCCATCATCGAACAACAGAGAGGATAAGTTATTCATTGAAAATCCACTTGATCTTTCATCTGCCTTTTCTGGAAACACATGGGATGAATTCTTTTGCTTCTCATCTACCCCTCTATTTGATTCATCAGACCATGAGGTTGTGATCGAAATCATTGATTTTTCTGACATGGCTGTTGTGATCCATTTACTCTCGTATTCGATCATGATCATGATTCTATCGCAGTTGATTTTTTGAAGCCATCGATCTATGATGATCTATCTAACGATGAAGTTGAAACACCCAAGACTATTGAGGAACTTTAGCCCAAGCTGATGGTTATGTCAGGCCCTCGCTCTCTTGGGGTTAGTCTCACTTCCGATCAAGAAACTGTTCTATCACTCGAGGCTCCTCATCACTCATCTATATCCATTGAAGATCAATCTCACACACAGATCATTCTTCCTCCACTCGAACTACACAATCATATCGCTCATGCATTGGACGGATCTTACATTGCAAGCACGCATGCATGATGCAAGTTATATTTGTTTCTTTCATTTGCTTTCATGTCACAATCAAGAGTGTCCTTATGATTCAAAGTTGCAGGAAATATCACATAGCACCATGGTAAGTCCATTGACTTCTCTTCATACACTTGCACTCACTTATGTCCTGTGGGCACTTTGAAGCATGAAGTGTGGTTGTCTTCATGGTTGTATCTTTCTTGCTTGTTGGTTCGCACAACTGGGTTGCTCGTAGACCAAGCCTTCACCAACATGGGTCAACCAATGCACTGGTGGCTGCATTGGAAATATCACTTCACATGATCAGGGCCATGCACCATTAGTTTAGGAGTAGTAGTTTTTTCTTTCAGTTGGTTTGCTTGCTTGCTTTTTTACTTACTTGCTTTGTTCGCTTGTTTGTTTGCTTGTTTGTTTTCTTACTCGTTTTGATTTCACTTTTTCTTTTGCTTCTGCTTTGCTTTGTTTTTTTCTGGTTTGCCTGTTTTGTTCATAGGTTAGTTTCGCATGAAACCATGTATGACTCTTGATACAAGGTGGGTAAAGTACAAGAGGCCTTGTGCAGCTATCACTACTTGGTTATCTATCATCTTGCCTCTGTATGAAGATCTTGTTACTTTTAGTCCATGATACGTTGAAGGAAGATACATATTGTTTGAAGTGAACCTTCCTACACAGAGAGGTGATGCAAGTAACTTCGTCAAGGTACTGACCAGGCTTGCTGGCAGTAGAGCCATGCTTGTTTTCCTATGTGACTTCGTCGTGGTATTGTCTAGGCGTGCTGGCAGCGGAGCAACACCAGAGATGAAACTAAGACTCTAACGACTATACTTCTTGTGCACCAATATACCCATCAAACCCAATCAAAACAACTGTGTTGCCTTGGCTTGGAATGTGTTTCAATCGACCAAGATCTTGGCAGATGCCACATATTACAATCAAGCTAGTGTGGAACCAAGACGAACTGAGAACTGAACAATAGTTCTGGAGGTGTTAGACTTGCTTTTCACGAACAAGGTCCATTCAAAGAGCTAGAGTTTTTCCAGTGTGTCGCCAAGTGTTGTAGTGGCTACAACCACCCTCCAAAATTTGCCTTAGCTTCGTTTTGGAGCCTCCCTACCAACCTTTCACAACACCTTGTCTTACTTTGTTAAGTACACAAGATTCACTGTTTTTCTTGTACAAAGACATCCTATCGATCAAAGCTTGACGCATTCCCCTCACAAGGTGATCACTCGGACTTGGTCCATCTACAAGCTGAGCAACTCCCCCAAGAAATTCCACAATTCTGGAGGGAAACCAACCTTCCCTCCAGAAATTACGCAATTCTATCTCGCAGCCTGTTGGGCTCCAGAATTGCACAATATTTCCAGTCAAGCTTCACCCAGAAAACTGCCCAATCGTTCCCAGCAGGCCTTCTTAGCCTAGGACTTGTGCAATCCTGGGCAGTAGTCAGCTGCTCTACCCAGGAATTGCGCAAATCTCCTGGGAAGCCATCCCAACTCCCAGCCAGAAATGTGCATTTCCTCCCAACAGTTTGTTGGGCTGTGTTATATTCTTTCCACATAGTTAACAGGGGGTTTGAGGGGTACCCGTAACCCCACTTTATGGGGTCCGAGGCAGCGCCCCCGAAAATTTTGGTTTTGGAACCTATGTTAGGTTGGGCGGACCCACCTATGGTTTTGTGCATGCTTTTCACACATGCTTTTTGGTCGCGATGGTTTTAGGTCCATGGTTTTGGACGCGATGGTTTTTGGTCCATGGTATTGGATGCTTCGGCATGTATAAATATGTATTGTAACATTGAAAGGAATAATGAAAAATCAAGCTGGTAGTCCCGGTTTTGGGATCCAGGGGAAA
>APFE031581332.1:79459-90518 GCA_000404065.3 Pinus taeda
TTTTTATAAAGTTTATTTATGAATTATCGATATAAAATATAAATTTGAAAAACATATATAAAATTGACAGGTACTAATGCAGTTATTATAATTTGTACCAATTTTTTTATTACAATGTACCATCAAATTTTACTCTCAAATCAAACAAATTTATTATGATTTTTTTATTATTATTGAATGAATTTGGCTCAATCATTTTTTCAATAAACCTTACTTATATTATATATTTCAGGCGAAGTGCCGAGTATGGAGGAACGGGAAGGCGTCACAGGTCTCCATAAGGGTTTCAGCTAAACTTTTGTTTTCACCCTAGTTTACCGCAGCCTGTTACCATTACTGCAGGAGTACCCGTAGCCGACAACAACATTTCCTTTTTTCCTGTTTCCGGCCCATCTGTCGTTATCAGGATGTCTTCATCTGCAGGATTATTGGGAGTATCACTAGACACAGAGGTGGTGGATTATACCGATGACCCTCACCCTGATCGCGTTATTTTTGGGTACCCTAATTTCTCTGGCCCTGGTCTCTCGTTGGACTGCTATCCGCCTAGCTCATCGTCTGGTGTTGCCTTGCCGAGGCATCTATCGGGTTTACCTTCAGTAGGGACTCCCGTCCTGTTTAGCTCTGGCCTAGAAGCTCCTCCTTTGTCCCCTGGTACCCTTCACATACTGAATACTATAGCGCCTCCGTTGCCCCCTTTCGACCCAAATCCGCCCATTTCCTCCATCTTTGCTGCGACGACTGCAGGACCATCTCCAGTGGTAAACCCTCCACCATCTGGTACCCTCCATATGCCATCTGGGTGTTTCGAGACTCCGGTGGTCAGGGTTCGCTCTGGTAGATCCACCCCCCGGGACGGCTCCCCGGATCCATTAGTGAACCATCCATCTGCTCCCTGTACGCGGAAAAGAAAAGCTAAGTGTGTGAAAGCGACCTCAAGGGACATCACAATCCGTTTTGGAGAGACCTCGGCAATAGGGGAAGCAACAATCATGGCCAACACTATTATGGTGGGTCACGTTCGGGGTAGGGCGTATTCGGCAACTAGGTTTACTCTATGGGTCAAGGAAATCTGGGGCAGCGTTCTCAAAGAATTACCAAAGGTTCAAGTCCTTCCTAGAGGCTGGTTCGTGCTACATTGTGCAAAAGAGAACTACATCGATCTAGTGCTCGGCAGATATTGGCACATTGAGATGGCTCATGTTCTTCTTAAGAGATGGAGTCCCCTGTTTGATCCCGAGCGAGAACAAATTGGGGCCGGGCCATTTGGGTTCATTTGCCAGGACTCCCTCTCCAGTACTGGTGTGAGGAGGTTTTCATTAGTATAGGGAATGCCCTAGGGACATACCTTGATCACGATCGTACCTTCGTGGAATCAAGGAACAAAACCCTAGCTCGTATTCTTGTGCATCTGGATACCCGTGAGGGTTTGGAGGAGAAGATCACACTGCATTGGGGGAACTACACCAGGGTACAGATTTTGGATTATGAAGGGGTTCCATATTGATGTTGGCGATCTCACAAGGTGGGGCACCTTTTCAGGGACTTCCCCCTCAACAAGAAATCAGAGGACATCCCCACTGCATCTACTATACCCTCCAGGACCGTATCTCCGTCTCCTCAGCGACCTCTTGTATTGGGTCCATCTCCCTCGGCTCACATGTCCCAACAGGGAGCGGTCGCTGCCCGCAACACTCGTTCGCCGCCGGTCACCAGATCTCGGGCAGCTGTAGCAGTCACCATTGGTTCAGGTACTTCTCTTTCTCCCCCCTCCACTTGTTTTTCTCTTTTCTCATCCATGCATGTGCCCTCCATCTTTGTTGCATATCACACTATATCATCTTCGCCTGCCATTGCACCCTCTGCCCCCTCTTTGCACTCTCTATCCTCACCTTCCATTTCACCATCTTCATCTCGGGGTCACAGGCTCATCACTATAACTTACACCCCCGCACTATTACCAGGGAATCCCCGTTAAACTTTGCTGGTTTGGGTCTTGCCATCCCCGGTACAACCCCCATGTCAACTTGGGGAAGAAAATCATATCTATCTAAAGCCATCCGACGCGCTGGAGCTGAAGTCGCCTCTGGCCGTCAATATACTCTTGATGGGGTTCTTAGAGCAGCGAACACCCCTGCTAGCATTCCCCCATGAAATGCCTCTCTTTTAACTGCAGGGGCATGGCTAGTGCCTCCAAGAAACTAGCCCTGCGTAGACTTTTTGAGATTGTTCCTGTCGATATTATACTACTGCAAGAAACCCTAGGCCCAACCAATCTTATTTCCGATACATTATCCTCCATATGTCCGGGGTGGAATTTATCGGCTCTTGATTCTACTGGGCGATCAGGTGCCCTAGTGATTGGATACAACCCCAAATCCATCAAATTACAAGCCTCCTGGGGAGGTCGGGGTTTCATGGGAATAGATCACTTTTCGGCGAATCTCGGGTATAGCCTTCGAGTCATCAACATATATGGTCTGTGTCAACAGAGGGAGCATTTTTGGCAATATCTGCTTGGTCTCTCTATTTTCTCTGCTGAGCATATCATTATTGGAGGAGATTTAAATTTCTCCCTAGGGTATGTTGAATCTTGGGGATCTATGGCACAGGTGGACTCGATCACGGGCTACATGACTGATCTCTTGGCTAGACACGATCTGATCGATGTCCCTATGAACAAACCCCTCCCCACTTGGCGGAATAGAAGGGTGGGTGAGGCTGCCCTAGCCCGCAAACTAGAAAGATTTATCATGAAAGAGACCCTAATTCAACAGTTTCACCACTATAAACAATGGGTGGGTGCTGGGGGCATATCGGATCACTCCCCTATATACCTGGAGATCGCGGGACCTACTCAAAAGCCCAAAGCTCCTTACAAGTTCAATCATGAATGGCTTCAAGACTCATCTTACATTCGGATGGTATCGGATTATTGGGCTACGAATCCGATTGATAGATCAGAGTCACTTGCAAAATGTTTCTGCACCAATCTATCCCAACTCAAGCACCTATCCATCAAATGGGCCAGAGATAAATATCAGAGGGATAATTCAACCCTTTTGCACATTGAATCGGAACTTTACTCCCTATTGGATGAGCGAGGTTTGGGGTTTGCTACAGCTAAACAAAAATCACACCTGGTGGAGCTTGAAAGTCAGAAGTCTCAGATACTAAAAGACAGAGAGGAATCACTTCGCGTCCGAAGCAGAGTCATTTGGTTAAAATCAGGGGATGACAACACTAGGTTTTTTCACAATTTTGCAAAAGGCAGAAATGTCACAAACACTATATGGAGCATGCCGATTCCAGAGGGAGGAGAGGCTGATACTTTTAGAAATCTCTCTCACCTGGGATCCTCTCACTTCAGGAACCTCTATAAAGACCCCCCTGGCTCGACTATTGCAGATATCATACAGATTGTTGGATACTTCCCCAGATTTGTAAATATGGAAGAAGCTAAGGCATTATTTGATCCTGTGACTCCTGGGGAGCTAGAGGGCACATTGAAATGGTTCAAAAAGGATAAAATCCCGGGTCCGGATGGTTGGACCATTGAATTCTACATTGCTTTCTATGATCTGCTCAATCAGGACCTGCTTAGGGTTGTGGAGGAATGCCGCATATCTGGGACCTTGTGTAATGCCATCAACTCGACTTTTATCGCTCTTATACCTAAATCGGACTCCCCATCCTCCTTCAATGATTACGGACCCATCTCCCTCTGCAATTGTCTCTATAAGATCATCTCCAAGATCATAGCAAATCGTCTCCACCCTATCCTATCTCGCCATATTGCTCCCCAACAATTTGCATTTCTTGAACATCGCCAGATTCATGAAGCTATTGGCTCTGCTTAGGTAGCCATTCATTCAATCTGGACCAGACACCTTAAGGCCATCACCCTTAAAATTGACTTGGCAAAGGCTTTTGATTGTGTTAATTGGCTTTTCATTAAGATGCTCCTCATTCATCTGGGTTTTCCTCACAATTTCATTACTTGGATCATGGCTTGCATCACCACCCCCACTTTCAGTGTTCTCATAAACGGATCTGCATCTCATTTTTTCCATTCAGAAAGGGGACTGAGACAAGGTTGTCCACTATCTCCCCTACTTTTCTTGATCGTCATGGATGGACTCAGTCGTTTGATTGCATCTGCCAAGAGAGACGGTGATCTTTGCGGCCTCAAAATATCGGATGACTGCTTTCTCACCCATCTTCTATTTGTGGATGATGTCATTATCTTTCTTGATGGCAGTATCAGGGACTCCCGTACTTTTTCTAAGATCCTCACCCTCTTCTCATCAACTACTAGAATGTTAGCAAACAACTCAAAATCCACCATCACTTTCACTCATACCTCTATTCATGAATCCCAATTCGCTCACCGTCTGTTTCCTTATCGCATTAATCCTCTAGATCGAGGTCTAAAATACCTGGGATTCTGGATCAAGCCTATCAGCCAGAAGATTGCCGACTGGGCATGGCTTGTAACAAAATTGGAGAAGAGGCTAAACAATTGGAGCCACCGATATCTATCCAGAGCTGGCAGACTCGTATTGATAAAATCTATCCTTGAGGCCACGCCCGTCTACTGGATGGCTCTCGCTTGGATCCCGCAAAGCATATTGACCAGACTACAACAAATCTGCAACAGATACTTATGGAATGGAAATCAAGATAAGAGGATCTTTGCATGGGTGGGCTGGAGCAGGATAGCATTGCCCAAGAAATGGGGGAGCTGGGGTTTAAAAGATCTACCCTTATTTGCACAGGCTCTCGCAGCAAAGATGGGGTGGACTCTGCTCATGGGACAGAATCTTTGGACCTGCATCTCATATCACAAATATATTTGGCCTATGAATATTATGGAATGGATTCGGCTACCTAACTGGCCAAAAACTGGCATCTCATCAGTATGGAAGGCCCTACTTCATTCTCTACCTCTCATAAGGGATAATCTGGTGTGGAAAATAAACGATGGACATTTGGCTCGTATTGGACTTGATCCATGGATAGGTAGTGGGGACAGGCATCTACTCTCCAGGGAGCTCATATAGCATCTGCACTCCCACGAGATTACTGTCCTAGCAAATATTGCAGATCCTCTAAATTCCACCATACTTGCACAACGATGGAAATCTGCTCATCAACTAAACCTACCACAATGTTGGCATCAAGAATGGAACGATTACACCACAGCCCTTCTTGAATCACACATTAGGATCAAAGAAGGATCGGATGAGCTCATTTGGCATCGCTCTGACAGTGGTATGTATACCCCAAAGTCGGGCTATCAAGTGTTGATTTCACACAAAGTGTCGGATTTGATTACTTTCTGGACGAAGGCTATCTGGAAGCTCACAGCGCCACCCCGGACAAAATTATTTTTTGGTGTATATTAAAAGACAAAGTCCCCACAGGGGAATATCTCATGCACCGAGCCATCTATGGGCCTACCTGGTGTACACTATGTAAAAACGCTGCTAAGTCAACTACACACCTCTTTTTGAAGTGTACAACGATGATAGAATTATGGCAAAACATATCAACAGGGATCAGATTTTCGAGCACATGGGATGGCGATGACATTATCCGAGCATGGGAGAGCTGGTATCACAGGCACAGAGGATCTAAATCACAGAGCCTCCTAATTATCATCTGCTGGTACCTATGTTTGGCATGGAACCAGAATATTTTCGACGGCAAACCAGCTAGCTGGTCACACACATCTGCTCTCATCATATCAGCTTTCAACGATATGCCTGAGCCAACCCAACCGCATATCCGTAGGCCACATGACACCCCGCACATCGACAAAAATGTCCCTTGGGCATTGTTTGATGGTGCAGCGTAACAACAGGGATGTGGCGGTGGCTTCATCCTCTATATCAGCGAACAACACTACTATAAAGTTGGAATGGGCTTGGGGATTGGCTCAAACAATTTTGCTGAACTCATCTCACTTCGTCATCTCATGCATTTCTCATTGAATCATAATTGCATGGTCATTCACATATATGGAGATTCGAAGATCATTGTAGATTGGTTCAATAATATCACTACATGCCACACTCACACACTCATCAATATATTGGATGATATACACAATATGAAGGCTCTTTTTAATGATATCACTTGCAAACTTATCTACAGGGAATATAACAACAGTGCTGATGAATTATCCAAGGCGGCCACGTCACTTCCTCGAGGGGAATGGTTGATCCAGGAGCAGCGAGGGACAAATGCTTTCCAATATTACCACCGACCATACATAGACCCTCATTACCACATGGTAGAAAGCCCATGAACTGAACAACAAACAAATTTTTGACAGTCATTGTACAATTTTTTGTAATTTCATGAATGGACAAGAAAGAATACGAATGACCCTATGTGGCAAATATGTATATATCAACAGAACAATACTTATATGAGCATCCTGTGTGATGTAATCTGGTAAATACGTTGATTTTTTTGAGCACCTGTTGAGCCTTTTTACAGGCTAAGAACTATAGCATATGCACCCATGTGCATCTACAATATGTAATTTTTCTAACATAAATGAAAGATTACGATTTTTCCAAGGGAAAAAAAAGTACCTCAAGTACAAGTTCCAGAATTATATTTCAAGAATTGGATACGTGGCATTCTATACAAGTTTGGTCATAGGAAAAAGGCCAAAAAAATAACAAGTTTTGGGAAAGTTACTATAACTTTTAGTTGGCACATCAGATTCAATTCACACTTGTGGAATTGCAGAAACTACATATTAGAGTATTATAGAACAAATTTCTAGATCCAAAAGGCCTCAAATCTCAAAGATATATCAATAAAGCTTCAAGAATTCTAATATTATCCAAATTGAGGTACATAACTTTTTTTTGTAAGCTTGGTAGGACTACATCTTCATCATGTCCAATATATCACCCTGATTGGGGAGGGGAATTGAATCAGTGACTTCACATCAATGAGTGCCTTAACACAGAACTCGATCACAGTCTATCCAAGAACCCATGGACAAATTAAGGTACATAACTTGCTAGTGACCTAAATGTTCATTGAAAGATCCCCCTTTTTTGTTGTAATAAAAAGGAGGGATATTATTATTTTCCAACATACCTCTAAAGAAATCTACTACAGCAATTAAATATATTATAGGCCCATTCTTGAATCATGAAGAAAGTAAAGACTTAGAATTTAATTTATCTCAATTAGAGAATAAAGTTAATGAAATGGATCGTAGTATGTTGAAAAAGGTGAATTTATCGAGTTGTCAAGAAAAGCTTAAAATAAAATGGAAAAGAAGATGAATGAAAATAACGAAGGAATAGAAAATAGTATGAACGAAAATAAAGAAGATATACCAAAATCCATCATTTCCATGGAAAATCTTCTCTTGTAGAGGCTTCCTAAAAGGGATGTGGAGATACATGAAAATCATGAACATAAGGAGAAGGATGTTGTTGAGAATCAATATCATATGAGGAATATTCTATTGTTTCATAATTTAATTGAGTTTAAATTACTACATAAATTATTGACGAGGGCTTGTAAACTAATGTTGTGTATGTGCACCAGTTGTGCTAGGATTCTTTATTATGTGAGTAAATTTTCAAATTGAATTAGGATGTCTTCATGCACATGTTTTATTTAAAAATTTGTCACTCTTCCAAGAAAGGAAAAGATCACACTTACAGAAATAAAACTAAATTAAAGTGTAGAAGCAAATAGCAAAACCAAATCCAAATTCTCTTTACTTTTGAAGAAAAGAAAACTAATCTAAAACTGCAGAAATAAAATATCACACCAACACAATTAAATCTACTTCTCACTAACAGAAATGAAACTAATCTTAAGTATAAAAATAAAATATCACACTAGCAAATCTGAATCACACTAATAAAACCTTGGAAGAATTATACTCCTAATTGTAATTAAATGATTCTACTCTTCAAAATTTACATGTGCATAATAGATCCCTTTTTTTATTTATTTCGTTCATCCTTCACACAACGAAATAATTAAATATATGATAGAAATATTTAGCAAACTATGTCTCAAACTCTGTTCTTACTTTCATAAGCACTCATTGTAAATTAAAACTAAAATATTAGCTGATATAAACTAATGCTACAACATTTTAAGATATAAAATTGAAATACTAACTTAAAATAGAATAAGATCTTACAGCTCCCTGGGGGGCCTCCTATGAGTTGTAGGTAAGCAGTGATCAATCATAGATTAAACACACATTAATGCAACACATAGAGAAATAATCAAACTCACTTTTATAAATGCAAAGAGTGTTTCAAAAATAATAACCAGTCTGTCATCATTGTGTCGAGAGGTAGGTTTTATAACCTCCTTTAATAAATTGTTTACATATTTTTACGCCTATCCTACTCGACCAAAAATCTAGAAATAACACAAGATAATATGAAATATCGATTCCTTGTGATTTTCTATCAGAGAAGCAAATCATGAGGAAAAATATCAGCTTCATCCTTTTCATCAATCTTCTCACTTGCCTTATTCATATTTGGCTCCTTTTCCGCTAGGTTGACTTCCATGTTGACCTGCTCATATGTACCCTTATCATCTTGTTGGATCATGAAGATAAGTGGATATCATTATGCTAATTTTTAGCTACCTGTCCATACATTTCACTCCTCAACTGGTGTTTCGAAACCTATAGATTCTTCAAGTAAGTTGCAGAATTGATCAATAGTTGCAGAATTGATGCAATTTGGTAGCTTATGAAAATATTAAATCAATTATTAAGGAAACTATGAAAATATGAATAAAAGATTATTAGGTACCTTATTTTACCAATAACCTTGCAAGTTGACACCTTATTCAGAGTATTATGATAAAAAAGGAAGGGAATGGAGTGTATAGAAGTTAGGGAAGGTGTCAAAAAGGAACAATTTTGGTCTTCAGCATTCCCCCACACATAAGATATTGCATGTCCTCATGCACAAAATTTCAAAATTTGTGCCCCACTTTGTCACTAAGCTACCTTGGAAGCTTGAGCAAGAACATCTAAGTTAGTATTCTTTGTTTTCTGATTTTTCTTCTGGTTGCCATCCTTGATTTCTTCATTAAAATCCTGCATTGCAAACCCCTGTTTTTACTTTTGAGAAGTTTATTTTTAGCCTTTAACTTCCTGTTTTTCTTGTACCATTGGAAAATGTGTAAGAGAATATTATCATTTTGAGTCCTTTGAATGTCATTTTGTACCTTCATTACTTCATTTTCCGGCTTTAGAAACGTGTTTAACACTTCTAGTTCATAAATTTCTTGTTTGAGAACATTTTCAATTCCGGATTCTTCTGGAGGGATGAAATGAACTTCTTCACTCGGAATTTCTTCTTGATTTGACGATAAATCAATAATTTTTCCTCGTGCTTTCTGTTCAAGAGATTCTATATAGTCATAGATTTCTCGTGGAACAGGGTCAATTTCTGGTGTCTTCCTTGTTGGACTTGCAATTGGTGATGGTATTTTCTCTGCTTCTTCTTCTTCTAAATCAACAAAACCTGGAGACTATTTAATGGCCGATTTCATAAGTTGTGCACTTCTTCTTGATGGTTTTTCAGTAGTGAGAGCTCGCTTTTTCTTGTTACTTTTGTTTTTCTATGTTCCTTCCTTTGATGGACTTTCATGGGTACTAATATATTTCTTCTTTCTAAGACTCTCTAAAACATTGGCAAGAGGGGTTTCATCATCAGAATAGTTCTGTGTGTGCTCATCTTGTGGAATTTCCCGTGTAGGTGTTTCACTTTGAATCTTATGGTTTGAGGGAAGTTTTCAGCGGCTTCTTCTTATCTTAGAACTGGACTCATCTTGCTCAACTTCCTTAAAGTGATTTCAAACCAGAAAATCCTCCCAATTATCCCATTTACACTTCAAATGGGATTCAATTAAGATTTTTACTACCTTGTGATGATACAGAGCACTATCAATAGACTGTATTTTTCTTTGGATATTAGCGACCTTTTTTCTTAAACTACAAAGTAGGAAATATGGAAAATTGATTTCGTTGAAATCAATAAAATGCATCATCAATCGAGCATCGTAAAAGAACATATTTCCAAACCTACCCTCACATGTTATGCACTTTTGAATGATTAACAACAAATTTATCCATTTAATCTTTTTAAGTTGTTATTGGAATTCCCTTCTTAAAAACGGAGATGTCCATACCTGGGTTTTTTAGGAAGATTCCCAACCTTTCTCTTTGATTTTACAATTTTTAAACCAACTTTCCCCATTTCTCGGAAATCCTGTAGCTTCTATGATGAATGACTCTATCAAGGCCAACTTAATATCTCCAATTTTCGCTTCTATCCCATCATATGTCCTAGCAAATAACTTTGTAGCCTCCTCATTGTGCCCATCAAACTTTTCAAAGAACTATAACCATCGTGCCTGCTGCAATTGTTGTTTCACCTATGGATAACCTTCAAGAAACTTGACTCCATTTGGCTCAAAATCCACAATAACTCCTATGGTGAGGAAGTTTCAATCCCTAATTGCCCTTTTTGATAGGATTATGGAATGTAGCAAGGACGGAACAGAATTTAGGTAGCAGTTGAGGTGTTTTCGGCGAAGAAGAATGACACAGAGTCGAGGTAAATGGGATATCATTCGAAGGAAATGGGATAGCATATGGGAGAAATGGGATATATATAGATAAAGGTGAATGAATTTAAACATTAGCAAGGTTTTAATGTCATTCGCATTTTTTGATGATTATCAAAAATTTATGCATTGAATGGTGAAAAACCAATATTATGTCATGGCACGGGTAATCATTACATAATATGGTGGAGGCAATGGTTATATTCATCTATTTATATCATAACTCAATGTTTTTCCTTAATTATTTAACTAATATTTACATACCTTTCATTTTGCCTTACTAATTTTCTCTTTTTGTAGGTTGCTCAGGTTGCTTTAGTTGTGACTTCCATTCAATTTGCTTTGACCATGATCTTCATTTGCTTTGGTTGTAATCTGTCAATTCAGCTACGAAATTTCATGAGAGATG
>APFE031581332.1:93386-140012 GCA_000404065.3 Pinus taeda
CAGCCAAGCCAGACACCAAATTGGTGGATGAGACCCCCTTGTTTGTGGGACAAGGGACCCACCTCCGCGCAGCGATTTGACTGCTAAGTCTACGAAGGCATACATACTCTACCCCCCTCTGGTTTTGAACCTGTGACCTCTTAGGAGGAAACACATGCTCTTAACCATTAGGCCCACTCACGCTGTATAAGAGGAGACATTAACTGTATAAGAAGGCACACTAAGCAACAACGCTGCATATTACACTTGTTTAATCAAATTATGGTGAAATAAGTCTATAAATTACACTGTGTCATTTTGTTGGTGTACTTGATGTCACTATTGGTTCGAAATTACTTTAGATTTAATTAGGGTTGTGTACCATCTGAACAATCAAATTTTGATGATTTTTTTCTTCAGGAAATCCAATTTCGGAAGTATTTGAATTTTATTTTATTATTTTATTTTTTTATGGTGGACGCTGCATATTACACTTGTTTAAAATTGTATCACGGTCAATGAAATAAGTCATTTCATCTATAAATTAGACCGTGTCATTTTATTGGTGTACTTAATGTCACTATTGATTCAAAACCACTTTAAATTTTCATTTTTTTCAAAAAATCCAATCTTAATAGTATTCGAATTATTTTGTTATAATCAACATTGCATATTACAGTTGTTTAAAATTTCACTTATTCAAAATTATTCAAAATTGTATCATTTGTATGAAATAAGTCATTTCATCGGTAAGTATCATTTACAATTTCACATTTAATTAAGATTACACTTATTTAAAATTGCACTCATTCAAAATTGTATCATTTGTAATGAAATAAGTCACTTCATCTGTAAGTATCATTTACAATTTCACACTTAATTAAGCGTTGTTTACTAAAGTCACAAATTTGCTGTTATTGTTGTAGTGAATTTGTTTTTCAGCAATTCAATATGAAAAGTGATTGAAGTTATTGTGCAGCTCACTGTTCTGACTCTGATAAGTATATCCGGGCCCTTTAGTTATAGATAAATAAAGCTTTGGATGAATCAGAGATCCATGTCAAATGTCTTTTTAAATAATGTAACGAATAAAACCCACCTGTAATAGTACCTTTTTTCATTAAAACTAGATTCGGACACAGTTAAAAAAATAGATCCTGCTAAAATTACGGGACATTCATTATACATCACGCTTATGCATTTTGGAAAGGAAGTGTTTAATATTTGTTCTTTCTGACCCGAAATTTATTCAGATTGAGATTGAGCTGTTTACCTGCACTGTACATGATGTGCACCACAAAAATAAATTCTAACAACCCGCATGGTGAGACTCTACCATACCTTCTTTTGGGCTCATTTTTATTAAAATAACAATATCTACCTCTCTATAATCTGGTTCAAGAAACAATTACGATCAATTGAGCTTCTATCTTCTTCTTTGCTCTCAGGGTTAATTATAATTATAATGGGCGAGCACGAGGAGGTCTCTGAATTGCCCGAGTTGCCTGACGATTTAAACTACAAAATACTGGTGTGGCTTCCAGTGGAATGTATTTGTAGATTTCGCAGCGTATGCAACGAGTGGAATGCTCTCCTTTCGTCAACAAAATTCATAAGTAAATGGAGAGAAGCGGCACCCAACAGTACGCCATGGCTAGTTCTGCAAAATGCCCAATCCAAAATGCCTAATTGTTTGCTTTTCTGTTTCTTCACCCAGAGATGGAAGAAGAGTTCTTCCATTTCCCTTTCCTTCCTGAAAGAAAAGGAAATACATACTGTTTGTCATGGATCTGCAGCAGGGTTGTTCTTGGTGGGCAAATTTCCAAGGTTCGTTGTTTCCAATCCTCTCACACGAACGTTCTTAAAACTTCCCCCAATCTCATCCATATGGTCGCTTAGAGGCATAGGCATCATCCAAAGTCGAGAGGCATACAAAGTGGTGGCCGTGGGCCGACCGCGTGATCAGAAAGGCGATATAGTGGAAATCTATGATTCCACTGACAGGTCATGGCGTATTGCAGGACACATGCCCGAGGATTTGTGGGTAGTGCGGGCACATATGGGAATGAATTTGTTTTTTTATGATGGTGCTTTCTATTGTTTGACTATCATCAATGGCTGGTGGGGCATAATGGGTTTCAACATCAGAAATGGGACTTCCGTTACGGCACCCTTGCCAGAGCTGGCCAAGAGAAAACACATGTTCCCTTACCTGCTCACCTGTGGGTCGCGGGTTCTAGTTACAGGTGCGAAGGTCAAAGACGGAGAGGGGCTTTTGCAGGAGGTTATTATATGGGAGTTTCAAAAGGTGAAGGCGGACTCCTCTGTTTCTTCGTCATCATGCTGGAAAGAGGTCGCCAGAATGCCTCCATCCTTGTGTGAGGATGTTAACAGGACATTGTATAATATTCACAGCTCTATGGATTGCCCATTTATGAGCTGCATAGGAGTTGGGGATCGCGCCTGCTTTATCCTCAATGGATGTATGAGGGTGATGGAGGTGGTACTTTACAGCCTAAGTGAAAAGACATGGAGTCGGCTCCCCAGTTGTCCTTTAGATAACGAAGGGTATGTGAGAGTCATGGCATTTGGCCCTAGGCCTGACATGAAGGTAGGGTGAAACATCTTATACATGTCTGTTTATCTCTATGCTCTCTTTTTCTTTGTTTCTGGTTATCTGTAAGATTGCTCTTGTACAGGGTCGAATAGATGCAGCAGCAGGTATTTTTCTTTGTTTTTGGTTATTTGTAAGATTGCTGTTGTACAGGGTTGAATAGATGCAGCAACAGATCTGGTAACCTGTGGGTATAGATTTTCAGAAATATTTAAATGGTGAAGAAATGAATTTAACGTTTGACCATTCTTAGTAATCCAGTGATGCAGTGTTGATAGAATCTTGAACGTGGTTAAGACGAAACCATGATAGAATCTTGAAAGTGGTTAAGTCGGAGGCATAATTCTTTTGGGAACTCAAATTATTTTCCATTCCCAAATTATTATGATAATATATATATTTTGTTGTGTTTCAGAAGAATCTAATAGCTAGTCTCACACATAGCTACTAATAAATTTCTGGGTCTATGGCTTGTTTTTCTCTCTATAATCCGGGTTACAATCAGCGATTTAAATCTTGGATCTCTATTTTCTTAATATTCATATTACTTTCTTCTCTATAACTCGGGTCACAATCAGAGAAATTTAAATCTTGCATCTTTGTTTCGTGAGTACTCACCTTACTTTCATCACTACCAGGGATTTTTGCATAGAAACAATGACAGCATCTAACATGTATCTTAAATTGCGAGATGTGTAATTGATTTTAAATTGCGAGATCATGCATGTTGAATTGCGAGATGTGTAATTGATTAATTTATGGCTTATTGGATTCACCCACATAGATCTTAATTTTAATCGTGCAACTACTTGTAATTGCTTATTCAAAACATAAAACTCAATGCAAGAAATCCACAAATATACACAATGTAGCCATAAAGATTTATTTTAGAATGTCATATGGAACTAATGTTAACTGAATGCTATATGGAACTAATGCTAACTGATCATTGGAAGTAGAAAAATTTAATTCTAGCATGTACCCTAGAAAATCAACATGGTTTCAGAGCAGAGTTGAAGATCTAAGAACAATGAACATGGTTCACAGCAGGGTTGAAGATCTAAGAACAGTTTGAAGTTAACGAAAGGAAAGGCTGGTCTGGGATTTAAGTGAATTATCGCCGAGTCCCTAAAGGCACTTGAATCTGTGACCTAATCGGTGGCCTATCTGCCTCTGAGATATGCGAGGATCTGAGAATTGTTGTCTCTACCGAGCTGTCTCTATAGTCTGCATTGAATCTAAGGCTATATTACAAATGCTAATACCCTGTACTGATGATTTAATATGGATCCGGACTCTGTGATCCATCTTGACAAAGTATGCGAGCAAGTTCTGACTCTTTTATCTCTGCGAACTCAGTGTCTCCTTTATTGCGAGTCTTCTATAGCATCTAATTTATGCGATTCTTGAGGCACAAACTCTTGTAGATTAGTGCAAAGTTTTAAGGATCAAATTCCTGAGTTGGAAGGTCTCAAAATTCTATGTGTGCACTGTGGAATAACACGAAGGTTAAGGCCATAATCTATAAGGAATGATGCGAAGCTGAGCATCTATGTGAATAAAGAAGCTGTGAAAAAAGGACCATTATCCTAGTTCTGTGATCCGAATTTCTCTGTGGTAAGGTCCTAGCTCCATGTGGCATTATATCTTTGTAACTTAAGTCGAGTCTGGTAGCGATTCATGCATCATATCTCTGTAATATTCACTCGAACATTCTAAGGAGTAATAAATCTAGATGAAGGCTGAAGGTATCATGAAATGTGAATCTCTATGGAAATATCTGTGATCCAAATTGAAGAAGAAAGGCCTCTGTTCTCCTTTTGTGACTTGACTAAACTCCTTTGAAAGGTTTAATTCGATTTCTTTTTAAGTCTCTATTGGCAATACAAGCCTCTATGGCAATGTGAATTATCTCCAGGTATGGGATTATCTGTGGCAAGGTTCTCTGTGGGTTATTGTCTCCAATCATGTGAACTTTGTGGCATCTCTTAGCATTTATGTAGCTTCATCACATGCGAGTTTCCTATGGCTCGTTTTCTCTGTCTTGAGCGAGCAACCTTGTGATATTTGTGCAAGCCCTATGGCCTTACCTATTCTCTGTGAAATATTTGTGATCCTAAGAATTGAGGATCCGTAAACTCTGTGACTGTGCTCAAGTATAAGCTTTATATGACCATGGAATGATGCAAGGAAATTAGGCCGAGAATCTTTATTATCTGTGCAATGCAAAGTTTTTGAAGTTTCATTATTATATCTCGAGTTCTCTATAGTAATAAGTTAAGATTCCTGTGTCTTGTTTCTAAGAAGGGGCAAAAATTTAAATCTGTTTTATGGAGCTGTGAACTTACAATCTGTGGCTCTGCAAAGCTTCTCTGTGGCATGATATTCGAGCTTCTTTAATGTACTTTAAACCTAGTCTGAGGAATGTTACACTGCAAATTTGCGAACCTGAGGAAGTTTGAGCCTAATCAATTATCCAGCTCTTTAGCTTGTCATCTCTGAGCCTCATTACCTTGGTATAATGGACAAATCTGATAACGTCTTGTCCAAAATGATGCAAAGATGGTTAATAAGGTCAAAGAAGTCTAGATTGAAATCTAGAAGTCACTCTATCCAAGGTAAGCATTTGATCCAAGTTCTGAGCATGAAAGGATCTGAAGGTTTGGAGCAAGTAATCCGAATTCACTCAATGGTTGACAAGTTTGAGCGCAAGTCTAGAGAAGTCGTCCGAATGTGCCATCACAGTGGAACAACGACAAGTTTTCTATAATCCGAATCTCTGTGGCTCTTTACTTAAAAAGAAGAATGAATCTTGCCCATGGTGATGATTCGAATTTTAATTCTAGCTCTCTTTGGTATAAAGGGCTAAGTCCCTTGTAGTTGAGACACTATAGGTCTCTATGAACAAAATTTGATGGATTGACCTGGTTACTAAGCTCAGTCCTATATATAGAAAAAGGTCGTCTTTCCTTGCAGAAACCGACTTGAAAGAAATAGAGTCGACCCTTCTAAGTTCTCGGGTTCAACACTGTTATTATAGCCATGCTCCTCTGCGAGTTTTCAATAATATGTTCAAGATTATTGTGATTTTACTACTAACCTTTTTTTTTTGAGTTTTTGTTCAGACCTTTGAAGCAGCCAACAATAATGAATGACAAGTTTGAGAAATAGCGTCAGGACACTGCTTAATTTCAAGAACTGACCAAGAAGGATGTCAAAGACTAAAGTCTATTATTGCTAAGGATTTAAGAATTGATGAGATGGTAACTAGGGTTTGAAAGTTTAAATGCTCGACCAGATTTTGGAATACTTTTGGACAAGGGTTTGGACTGAATGATATTAAGAACATAAATGATGAAAATTGCAAGGATAAGTGTTATTTGAACATTTGAAGGAACTCCGGGGTATTGGAAAATTTTGGACATTGGATTAGCTAGGGTTTGTAAACCTATGGCTTAAGGACCAAACCCTAGGACTAATGATAAAGATGATGAACTTGGAAAAGGAATTTCTCCCTAGCACTGATTGATAAAGATAAGTGGTCTAAGATACATAGACTACTTCCTGTAGATAAAGACTAGTCCTTGATGATGATATAAACTCCTTGATAATGTGGATTTCTTGATTATATGGATATAGACTCCTTGATAATGTGGATTTATTGATTATGTGGATGATGTGGATTTCGTGATTATATGGATATGGACTCCTTGATGATGTGGATTTCTTGGCGATGATATGGATTTCTTGATGATATGGATGGTGTGGATTTCTTGATGATGATATGGACTCCAGTGATGATGATGATGTGAAAGAGATTTGAGAAGACTAACATCAAGAGGGAGTTGACACATTTTTAAGAGATAAGTACTTTTTTGGTTGTTTCTATTGTTGTTTCATTATGAGTCTCTTGTCTCTGTATATCTTGCTTTGTTGTATTTGTTCTTCCAGGGCCTCCTAGCGATGATTGCTGGTACATAATGAAGACTACCAAGGTATGGCAATCATTGGAAATGAATGGAAGAACAATGTGATGAGAAGACTTGTGATTGGATAGGCTTTGAACTCAGAGGGAGTAGACAAGATCAACTTGATTGAAGCATGTTTTGATCCATAATGTATAGAAGTCAGTTGTGAAGATGGCTTGAAGTCTTGAAGATTAATGTCGATTCAAATATGATGAAGAAGAGCCTGTAACATTTCTGCTATGTGTTGATCATATGTTTCTAACAAGGACTAGGGTCCTCTTCGTCTATTGTAAGAGGGAGTTGATTGAAGAATTGTAATATTAAAAGGATGATACGAGCCTGATGAAATCCACGCCGAGGTTGTGACATAATGGACTGCGAATCCATGGACACTTACTTGAGGAAAATTTGAAGAAGTTGCAAAATTCTATTGTTGATTTAATGAATCCATCTGATTGGCTCATTGAACCACTTGATACATAAAACTACTAACTCTATCTGGACTAGATATATATCATGAATGTTCTTACTGCATGTAGCACAATTGAAGTTGGAATGTAGCTGATTTGTGAAGAAATTTGGCTTCAAAAGTTGTTCGTTGATCGATTGGATCTTGTGTTGAAATCAATTATGGTATACATGCCTGACAATGTGCAGGTTGCCTACTTCTGTGAGAAGCCACTTGTTGTCTGCTAGATTCAACCATTGTTGCTGATATTATTGTTGATGCCTGGTTCTGTGAGAAGCCACTTTTTATCTATTGGATTGTTGATGTTTGCTTTTGTGAGAAGTTGTTGGACACCTAATCCTCAATGGGTTTGTGTGGAAGCCAAATAGACAAAAGGAAGCCCAAGAGACCTTGGGATGTGAAACCCAACGGTCAAACCATATACTATAAATGTATATGTTTAGTCAATAAAATTGTACTCTCATGTTTTATCTTTCTTATTTGTCTTTGCCATGTGTATGTTTAACATGGTATCAAAGCAGGTGTATTCCTGCCTTGCATAATTACTTTGAGCCATTTGTTTTATGGCCTTTGTGTGCAGGTCATTTTTGCCATCACTTATGCATTTCATAAATATTTTCTCAGCTAAATTCTAGCTGCAACCTCTGTCATTTCTCCAGCCCTATTTTTAGCATTCCTGCCCTTGTAACTCCCTTTTCTGCCTATTTGCCTATTTTGCCTATGTTCTGCTCATATTGTAGAAACTAACATCACTGACATAGTATAATGTGATGAGTGCATATTTGGTGATATTGCATAAGTTAATTGACCTCTGGCATAACGTTCCATTGCAGGTTGTTTGCAGCACACATAATCTCCCCCATCCAGGCAGTACGCCAGATCAAAATTGACTGGTCTTCTCAGTCGGAGCAGAAGCTGGCTTTGGGAACAACGCAGCAGAAGCTCGTGGAAACCATCAAGAAGACTAGCATCTGAGGGAGGATTTTCGCTATGAGATTCAAACGCTGGAGTGACTAACTCTCTGGTTGTGTGCAGATATTGTCTATATTAGAAGTTTGCTAATTCGACCTCTAAAAATATGTCTTTGATTCCCTGCGTTGTGCATTGAGTGCTCTATCTCCTCACCGTTCACTATTTCCTGTGTTGAGGACTGTTGATATTCACCGAAGCAACATTACAAGGCAGCAACTGATACAATGGTGGAGGCTCGTTGTAGGCAGATAGAAAATTCTTGTGGGCTCTTAATATTCATTGAGATCGAAGGAGTTGAATATGAACGATGAACTCATGTTGGTCGCTCTTAGAACTGCGGTGAACGTTGACTACATTAAATTGAACACCGAACAAAGATGCGTGGTTTCAGAAGCTGTTGCCCATGAAAAGAACTCAAGAATGCCAATAACCCTCTCCAAAGAAATAACGCGGATGAAGAAATTCGTGTTTTCATGTCATTAGTGTACAGTGTATCCATTAAAAGTTAAAAGTTATCGGGTTGAAGGAGTGCAGCGTTCAACTTTCGTTGGACATCATCTCGTTTCATTCGTGTGGCTCGAAGTTCATCCTTTACATTTCTATGTTCCCGATCATGTTGATGATTGAACTTATCCTCGGCCGCTCTCGTCGCCTTGACAGTTTCAAGGATCTCTTCTGCCATTTTTATTCTGCGAATGTTTAGATCTTTGCGTTACTTGATTGATTTCAGTTGTTGTTCTCTAACTCTCTTCGTCCACGCTGGAATTTGGTGAGTTCAGAGTCGAACGTGATAATTGTAGTCGGATCCATAGCATTTTGCATAGAGTTCAAAGACATTCACTGTTTTCCCCATAAGGTCCTTTTCTTTCTACGTAATATTTGCAAGGGATTCATTCATATGTGTCATCGACGGAAATCCATCAATTAATCTTTAAAGATTTGAAGGTTGAAGGAATACAAAACAATGTGTGATCTCCATGCATGACTCTTGGTATTTTGCGTTGAAATTTTAAAGGGCCGCATTTGGTATTGGTAAAATTGACTGTGCATTAGCCATTTTTGAGGATTGCGGATGCATATATATAATCATTGAGGTTTTCAACATGGTACTAGATGTATCCTGGTCTCAGTTCCCGAGCTCGCATTTGATCTAGTAAGCTCATCTCTTTTGACAAGAATCCTGACTGGATTATTCATGAACTTCCTAGTAATCTTCAAAGCTTCAGGAGGCATGGTAGCCGAGAAAATACCGACTTGAAGATTTGAAGGTAGCAATTAAAAGATATCATATATCTGGTCCTTAAACCCACGTGATAGCATTTCATCTCCTTCATCGAGCACAAACATTGTGATTGAATCAGGACGCAAGGCACGACGCCGCAGCCTGTCATAGACTCTACCTGGCGTCCCCACAACAACATGAACACTTACGAATTGGGAGAAAACTGTCCCATCCTCTGAACCTGTGATAACCTGGTTTTGTGATGAGCGTGCAACAATACAATGCAAGTAATCTGAATGCGTTGAATGGTTAAGGGTTTTGAGAGTGAGCACTTCATCATCTACATTGCATGCATATATCTTGTATCGTTGAATCAAGTACTCCAGCGTCTTGTGAGCAAGGTTATAAAAAAGCAAATATCTAGACAGTAAATGCAAGAATGTGGCAATAGATTTATCTAGTTTTGTAGTGTATTCTCTATTCTGAAGCTCCCGGTCTATTTGTAGGCTTTATGAATTGAACAAAGTCTTCTTAAATGTAGCAAAGGATCTCTCAATTGTAGAGAGTTCATCAAGCCCTCTGAGAGCAATATCATAAACGCTTTCCAAACTAACGTCTGTTGCTTCAGTGGATCAAAAAGAATTGATGGCCGCGTGAAAGGCCTCTTTTTCAAATCCTCAACTTGCACATGGGTGGAGGCAATAGCTTTAAGTTTTGATTCCACAGAAGTTGCTGCGAAAAGAATAGCACCCAAATTGTCTCCTACATAAAGAAAAAGGGCGAGTTCAACTCTAATGCGGGGACTATTCTTGATGAAGATAATTCTCAGATGAATGGGCTGCTGATTGCTATTATTAAACCTTCAAATCAGTGGGACCAAATTTTTCAAGACTTAATAGTGGACAATTTCATGAAGTTTACTATCATTCCCTTGGCATAGCAGGCAATCCTAGGGCTGTAGCAAACTCTCTAGAAGTTGAATTTGTTATACAAGTGGTTGGGTTAGGTTCCTTTTCAATTTGTGCATTGTATTTCTTGAATAGATAACTGTGTAAAGCTTGCATCCTTGCTGATATATATTTCTGAGCATTCATAATGGAGCAACAAGTATTTTATTCGTTGTAGCATTTGAGTCTCATTGTTTGGGAATGCACAATATACTTTCCTTGTATATGAATGCAACCAACCATAGTTGTGTGTGGATTTGGAGAATAATTATAGAGTTAAAATCTTACTTTTGGTTCATTCCTCAAGGAATAATATCACTTGATTGTTGTGGTTTTCTGGGAGAATAAACTTTGAGAATACCTTGTAGTGACATTGGTTCATAGTTGGTTTAAAGTATAAGTTTAACATTGGAGAAAATGGCCAGAATCAATGAAGTACTAGAGTTCATCAAAACTCTGATATTGTCTACTATTCATGATACATTAAAAGTCAACAAAGTTTCTCTCACAGACATCCAGGTCTGTTTACGAAATGCACGAGAAATTTGATTTTTTGTAACTCGAATCTCAGCTACAACAAGAAGAATTAAAACAGAGGAGTCATTTTGAACCTATTTCTGTTCAGAAGATTGAAATAGACTCTCATAAAGCAGCAAGGTTACATGCAGATGCAGAAGTTCAACTTGCACTTCCCAAGCCCATCATCAGACCTTAAGAAGAGCTTGTACACAACAAACACAGAACTAGCCTCGGATATGAGAAGGACTTGTCCTTTCATATTCCAGACTACTCAAAGCCCATTCAATTTCAGAGTGTTGGATTCCTTCATGACAGTTCACATCCAGTTGTTCTAGATTCTGCTCCTCTTCCACAGTAACAACAACAGATTGTGAAATGCCAACACTGTGACCGAGTTGGCCATTGAAAGATCACAGTTTTTATCTTCATCCATGTAAGCACTGTCATAAAACCACCCATTCTTCACACAGATGCTTCAGGTACAAATGTCCTCAAGAACAAAGATTCATCTTGGATGGATCGCTTCTTGGCAATGGGCATCAATAGCCAAGAAGATACTCCAATCGCATGTCAGAACTTGTTCCAGAGTATTGAATAGTCTTGCAGTTGAGTTTTCTCCATCATCTCACCTTGTATCTGTCAGGGGGGGAAATGATGGTCATCTACAAGCTTCAAAGTCACATCAAGTGAGCCTGAGCCACAACCTGCCACACCAGTTTCAAAGTTGTAGCCAGAGACAAAGTTGCCCCTGAGCATGCCTTCATTTGGTAATGTCTCTTCAAAGAATCTGGGACACTTCCTCTAGCAGAAGACTTCAACTTCTTGCCAGTTTCGGAAGAATTCCAGGAACAAAATTGGGGACATTTCCTATAGCAGAAGACTCCAGCTTCTTGCTAGTTTTCGGAAGGGTTCCAGGAATTGCATTAAGCATTCCAGAGTTGTTGGTCATCCTTAAACCATCACAAGTTGAGACTAACCTTTTCAGGTTGAAGTTCTCCCTTTTATGCGGGGTGAGACCTCCCTTTCATGGTTGAAGGTTTCCCTCTTCAAAACATCAGGAGCACTTCCTCTAGCAAAAGACTTGAGCTTCATGCCAGACTTGGAATAGTTCTGGGAATTGCACTAAGCATTCCAGTGTTGGTGGTCATCCTTAAACCACTGCCCTTTATACCAAAATTTCAGAGAGCACACTCAACTTAGTGTTGCAATGCATTTTTTGCACATTTTGTATTACAACTCTCTTCTTGGACTCATACATAAACCTTTGGATTAAGGAGGGAATGTTGGACACCTAATCCTCAATGGGTTAGTGTGGAAGCCGAATAGACAAAAGGAAGTCCAAGAGACCTTGGGATGTGAAACCCAACAGTCAAACCATGTACTATAAATGTATATGTTTAGTCGATAAAATTGTACTCTCATGTTTTATCTTTCCTATTTGTTTTTTCCATGTGTATGTTTAACAAAAGCCCTAGTTGAAGCTGTATGAATAGCCAGATGTTGTTGTCTACTGAAATGCTTAATAAGGTGGTGAAGATCACCTTGGCTACTTTTTTGTTGGTTGTTAATAATTTTGTGAATGGATGAAAATATTGTTGGAGAAGGAGCATTGACTGATAACATCATGAATATTCTTTGGGCTATGTGCTCGAATATCTATGGATTGGTCGGGAAGACTATCACTCTAACTTAGTAATCGGAGAACCCACAGTAAAAACCATTTTTTTCGTCAACGTTTCAAATCCCAACAAGGATCCATCATCATCGGGAAGACTATCACTCCCTTAGGCTGTGGGTCGGGAGACCAGTGACTCTGGTCGGGGAGCTTGGTTCTGAGGCATTGAGTATTCTGATCTCTCCCTTAGGCTGTGGGACGAGAGACCTTGTTTGTGGTCAAGGATTAAGATAGGGATTTCTATTTTACGTTGTGGGCTGGGAGACCTTGTGGTCGGGGAGATGTACCCTATGTAAATGATTGAGATAAGGATTCCTTTCTTAGGTTATGGGCTGAGAGACCTTGTGGTCGCGAAGATGTACCCTGTGCATATGGTTGGTTTAGCCTCATTTAGTCAGTGGGGTATTGACTTGGATCCCATGGGGTTGTGGCTTTTGGGATGTGTTGAATGTTATGTATATTTTCTTATGATGAAACTGATGATCTCTCCCTTAGGTTGTGGGCCAAGAGACCTATGGATTGGTTAGGGAGATTGATCTTGGTAGGGAGAGAGACTTGTCTTTATCCCTTAGGCTGTGAGTTGGGAGACTTGTGGATTGGTTGGGGAGATGGATCTTGATAGAGAGAATGAAAAGTACCTCCCTAGCTAAGAGGGAGTGTTGGAAAATATGGTAGCCATGGTTGGTATTTTCATCATGAAGAAAATTGAAAATTTTGAATTTTTATTCTTGCCTCCAAAATCTACAAGTCGGCCTTAAGTTATTTTAGGTTGGTTGGTCCCCAAGAGGCGCCCATTTGACCCCCTTGGAAGTCTATATAAAGGAGAGCCTTCCTTCTCATTTAGCATGTCCAATTTGTCTTGTCAAATCCAACAAATTTTAGAAGGAGAAAAGGAGGGCCGAAATTTCAGGAGGGTTTGGGATCTCATCTTGTTCTTGGGTATTGGTTTGGATTTTATCTTGATGTTGTTTCTGATATATTAATGGAATCTCTCTCTCTCTCTTTCATAAGGAAATATTTTTGGGTTTCCCCCTTGTGGGTTTTGCCCTAGCCTGAGGCATAATTTTTGTCTCTTGTCTCATTATCTCATGTTTATTTCTACTGCTCCTTCATGTTTATTGGTTGATATTTTTCTTCTATATAACTGCTTAATGATATTTTTTGAATGCTATATGGAACTAATGCTAGCTGATCAATGGAAGTAGTTATCCGTTGAAGAAAAAAATAATTCTAGCATGTGCCCTAGAAAATCAACAAGTAGCACTACAAAGAACACAACCTTGAATGTATTTGGAAACTTTCTCTTGCAACTTATGTCAATACACCCAACTATTTAGATTGGCCATTGTATTTTTGATGCCAAAATGTCCATCAATTCTTGAAGTACGAGTTTCACTAATTAAGATTCAATACATACTTTGTCTAATTTGTAAAGGGGACCAGCTTGAAGATGTTACTCATTCTCTTCCGAATTATTTGCTATTTTTTTTTCAATTGTTGAAAGTCATATCTAGAATCAACATCAATTATATACTATTTCCTAGTGCTTCATGTGTGAAAGGTGCAATCTATGTTATGGTTCCCATAACTACAATTTTCTACATGTGGGCCTTGATAGTGTGCCTATGAATTTGTTTATGATGTCCTTGTATTTGACTATTAGATAGAATTGCTTCAAAAATCCCATCTACATGTAATGCTTAGCATGTTGCAACTTAGTTTGACTTTGCAAATATTTAAGTGGTTGTTGATTAGTGTGAGTCATTGTATTCTTACTTGAGAGGTTATGTTTCCATTTCTTTACATTTTTTCTGAAGAAAAAATTGCAACTTTCACTATAAACTGAAAATTACCTTCTGTATGTGCACTCAGGTGCACTCCAAAATTGGCCATCTAGTCATCCATATAAAATAAAAAAAAATAGGATTGGTAAGGCCTTTTTCATGTCCAAAAAATATAAATGTCTATCAACTATTATGCATGAGAAATAAAACAACCATGCAATACGTGACCTCCCAGTCATCTAGAACTGTAATCATAGTAATTATAAATAAAAAATTGCTTTTGTAGCAATTATGTGGTCAGATGTGGGCCCTCTATGAAGGGCCTATGATAATATTAAGAGACATGCCCATCTATTTTCTCAATGATCTTCCAAATGCCCATATTTTGCGAACTATCTGCTTTAGATAAAGACTCTGCAATGGTATTTATTTCCCTGTAAATATGACAACATGAGATGTGATAAAAAACTTGTTTTAAATGTAAGATTTCTTCAATGATTGGGAAAAATGTGTGCATGTGACATCTCGATATCCAATTGAACCAATTTATTACAATCTTTGAGTCACCAGAAATCTGTAGCATGCAAACACCATTCTGAAGAGCAAAAAAAGAAGTTTGAGGCTCATAAGTTTAGAGTAATTATTTGTGCCACGACCCAACCCACTCTGAATCTTGGAAAAAAGATCTTTCTGTGAGTACAAGACAACCCGCCCAACCATAATCGCCTCCAACTAGGGAGGCCTCATCAAGAAAAGCTCAGGGGTATGATCAATCAATAACTTCAGTAGTAATGTTTTTGAGAGTGGTAGATAGTTTCAATTGCAGATATAAGAGAAAAAGTGGCAATAACATGTGCTGCAACCATGTTAGGTGTATTAGATTTATCTTGAAAATTTTCAGTGTTCCTTGAGAGCTATATACCCTAGCAAGTGAGAGTTGGCAAACACTTGTTCTTTTTTGGGTTTGCTTGGGACCACAAGGATTCCAGGCATCCTAATAAGATTCACCTTGCCAATTTAATCTTATACCCAAGGAAGTCCTAACAAAGTGCTAGACTCATAGCGTAAAGGGATGGGATAGAAAAAGATGATTCACTGTCTCCTCAAAATTTTTACACAGGGCACACCAACATGACCCAACAATACATATATTTTTTAAAATTATCTCCAGTAGGGACTTTATTTTCCAATATGCACCGCTGAAAAATACAAGCTTTGGCGGGAAAACATAGCTTCCATAGTTTCCTCCACTATAGGTTAAACCCCTCGGTCTCCTGCCATTAATGATAAAATTGTAGCCTGATTTTGGTGAATACTCCCCAAATGGGGAATGTGGCCATCATAAAGAATGTCCCCTGTCTCTAATACATGCATGGGAAAAGTTGAGAGGTACAATGTAATGTTTCCATTGTTCAAAGTAGGCAAGTTTAACTGATTTGCATCAACCCATCGTTGAGCCTAGATTGAGGTCTGTGTGTTATCATCCCCTTGTTTCAACGTCAACCTCCCATTTGCATGTAGAAGTTAAACCAAATCATGAGGAAAATGGAATTTTTCACCATAGCCCACCCATGGATCAATTCCAATCCTTACCTTCTTGCCATTCCCAAGTTTCCAAGCCAGACCACCTTCTACCACATAAAATGAGGATAATACAACTTTCCAATTAACCAAGACATTAGGCCTCTTCTTGTTTGAGGAATTGATGCATTCTTCAAGAGTAGAGGGGTGAATGTATTTTTGATGGACAATGACGGTCCACAAACTATCATTGGTTATCAACCTCCAACCAACATTTGCAGCCAACACCTTTGCAAAAGGGTGAATATTTTTAAGACCCTATCCTTTCCATTTCTTAGGCAGAGAAATTTTGCCCCATTTGACCCAAGGGAAGACCTAGTCTTCTTTCTTCCCTATCCATAAAAACCTGCGACAATTTTTATGAAGATAATTCAAGATGCCCTTTGGTATCCATGATAAAGATATCCAGGAAACCAAAATAGCTTAAAGTACAGATTTAATGGGAACCAATATGCCGACTCTAGATGTTAAACATAAGTAATACTCAGAAGGGGGGGGGGGGGGCAATGGGAATCACTATTGCAAAAATATAAAAATATGTTTTGCAATTAAAACTTCTTTAGAAATTAACTTCAGAAATATATAACATAATCAAGCACATAAAAAGCACAAATAACCATCACATATAGACACAAATTTTAGGTGGAAAAACCCCCCTCCAGGGAAAAAAACCACTGAACTGTTCACTGCTTCTTCTTCTTATCTATTGCTTCAAAATTTTCTCATTACATTACATTAGCTAGCACCCACTAGCAATGGAGCACCCATCCCTTGACTGAATGAGAAATGTTGGGCACAACCAACTTGGAGCACCCACTCCTACAATAGACAAATAACATGCACCCATCTTGAAGCCTCCACTCCAAGCACAAACAAATTTGCTCTAAACTGATATGATTCAGAAATGAGAATATTGTTGCGTAAACAGAACATGCAACAAATAGACACACTCATGCATCCACAATCCACACTCCAATTGAGAGAACAATTCTCTCCACACACACTCTCCAAATTGATTTTCAATCACTCCACACTACTCTAAAATTCTGTTGAAGATTATTCTCTGAAGCGCACTGTAATTTTGAAATTCTGAACACACTGCAAAACTCATTGGTTGTGCACTTGCAACTCAAGCATACTCCCTCAAACACCCTTCTTCCGAACCAACAAATGAGCTTATTTCCTTCTCATATTTGTAGAATCTGGAGATGGTTAAGTCAATTAATTTTTCAGATGATGGAGCTCACACAAAACCTTTTCACACTCTTAAAAAGTGATTGAGATTGACATCTTGACCATATCAAACCACTACTGCCACTAGCCCTTTGATGATTTCAACTTTAACAACCTTCTAGAGGCCCTACGACTTATTTTGACCTTTTTCTGGAAAATTTTGACATTAGACTCTGGCAAAAAAAATTAATTTCCAAAGGAACATGAAAAACCTGGAGATAAACTCATAATCCCTTGGTTGCACACACAGGCCTAGGCAAAACCAACTGGAAGAGTTGGTTTCTCTCATGGACTTGTATTCCATGCGACTGGATTGTTCCAGTTGCTTTGATGAGCCTCATTCCATGTGACTAGGGCAAAGCATGGCTTAAAACAAGGATCCAACCCCCAAACTTGTCACAAAATTCCAAGTGAGTGAAGTGACCTATAAATCATCCTTCCAAACTCATCTTGACATTAGGAACCCAATTGCATACTTTCAATAAGACATCACACAACATCAACTAGACCTCTAGTACAAGTGTAGCTCAACTTCATATGAGGCCTTGTTACCTCATGACACCTCTCCTACAGACGTACTAAGACTTATTAAAACAACTTACATCAGCATGACAACCTTCAAAAAGTAAACATCAGATTCAAGACTTGACATATAGACTCATGAGTACATCATACAAACATGTGACATCAATGACAACACAAATAGGCCAACAAACTCTCCCTTTGCCAATGATATCAACCTGTAGCTTCTCAAAATAAGTATTACATTTACATACAACAATCTGAAGTTGAGTACATACACAATGCACACTCTCTCCCCCTTTGACATAAATTGAAAGGGGTTTTACGTGGCAAGAAAATTTACATAGAAACAATGTGATACAAGAATTACCCCGCACCAATTACCCCTGCTAAGATGGTGAACATTCTCCCCCTAAATATATATGGGACCACACCATGTTGAAGAAACAATATACATAAAGAAGCAACCCATCTTGAAATGAAACAAGAAACAATCAAACATTTTATAATGCCTTGACAAGCATGCAAACAACCAGTCACCACCCATTCTCCAAATTTTGCAGTTGAAAGTGCTCTTGGTGGCACCCATATGACAACAACAAACTCCATGAAAAACTCCTCAATACCTTCGAAAAGGCGCAAGACCCATCTACTCTCTATGATATTCAAAATTCTCCCAATCTTCTATGTCGTAGCCAAGATACTTCTATTTTCTCATGCAACAACTGTTTCTAGTGTCATAAAAAATATACATGTAGTTGTCACTTTTAATGGCCTTTGCCACTATCTTTCCTGATTTAGCATTTCTAATCTCACATTCTTTAGATCTGAAAATAAATTCATGTCCATTATCACACATCTGACTCACACTAAGGATATTGTGCTTCAAACCATCAACGTAAAGCACATTTTGAGATTTGGTCTTCTTGTCCAATTTAACTGTTCCGTTGCCTTTGATGGGAACAACTACATCATTTCCAAAACTGACATTGCCTTCTTCATACTCTTTTAGCTGCAAGAATTTTCTCTTATCACCAGTCATGTGCTTGGAGAAACCATAATCAATCAACCATTTCTCATGCTGATCATGAGCTATCAAATTAAACTCACAATTTCCAGCGTTTTTCTTTTGTCTTTTCTCAACTTTCTGCGGATTAGATTTCTCTTGATAGTGTCGCATGAAGGAATTGGGAAGGCTACATTTTCATTCACTAGCTTTGTGACCAAATTTATTGCATCTGAAACACTTGATCTCATTCATTAATGGAGCAAAATAATTATTTCCATTTGCATGTAAAATATTTGGATCTTAAGAAACTCTTGATAGATCAAAATTTCTTCTAGGAAACACCTTCAATCTACAATTTATGGCTTTGTGTCCAAAAATATTATATGCAAAACAATAACCATAAAATTGAGTAGGATACCTGACTTTTTGTTGCCATGATGGAGTGAAATTTGAGGATCTTGCTTGCTTCACTAGCTGATTTTCTGTTGATTTGCTTTCAACTTCATTCTTTTGCACATTCTTGCTAGTTCAACAATATTTGATTGAATTTCTTTTCCTTTCATTGCATCTGCATAATTGGTGCTTGAATGATCTTTAACATTTTGTAGAGGAGGCTTGAAACCCAACCCAATTTTGTCCTCCAATCACCTTTGCATGTTGAGAATATTTTGCAAGGTTTTAGATCCATTGATAAATTTCTGATGTAGGCATGCTTTGGTTTCTTCTTTTAATAGATTGGCTCTTAATGCAACAATTTATTCTTCAAGTTTGTGACAATTATCTTTAGCTTTTTCTAACTGATTGGTGAGCACATTCTCCTTCATTTTAGCTTCTTTCAAGTCTCTATTTAAGCAGATGATGTCTTCTTCATGAGTGCATGCAATAGGAGCTCCTCCAACATTCTGCTTCCAATGTTCATTTTTTTCTCCAACTCGACCATAATATTTTTTTGAACCACAATTTGTTGGAGCAAGATTTCTTTGAATTTCTCAGACTCATCCAAGTGGATCTTCGAATAATCAACAACCAAAGAGGGTTTATTCCCCTTTAGTTTGCGCACTTCGTTTTTCAACTGCTTGTTTTTGTTTCTATCTTTGTATAGATCATGAAGTGTAGAATGAGCTCACCTTCATAATAAATCTCTCCATCTTCTAGAACTAGTTCACCTTTGGACTCGAGAGCCATAAGAACACATTATTTGTGCTCTTCCTCTACTTATGATGAAGATTTCTCACTGCTTTCATCTGAAATATCACCCTCTTCTTTGGAGTAATAACTCTATCTCTTTTGAACTTTAGCTTTTTGAAATTTCTAGGTTTTATCCTTGCCTTTCATATCCTTTTTACTTCTTTTGTGTGGACATTTTGTAGAAAAATGTCCAACTTCTCCACATTCGACAAACTTGAAAGGAAGCATACCTTTATACCTTCCAGTACCTTTCTGCAATTTATTGGCAAACTGAGCAAATTCTTCATCAGATTCACTACTAGAGTATTCTTCCTCTTCCTTGATTTTCTTTGGGAGTTTCTTGACATTTTTGGTAATAGCATTGTCTCTCTTGGAGGCTTTGAATGTAGCTTCACTAGATTCATATTTCTCTTCAACCATGCACATCTCATAAGATGTAAGTATTCCAAGCAGTTGCTCCATAGTAAGAGTGCTCGAATCAACTATCTCCCCAATAACATAAACTTTTGGATTAAATATTTGCGGTAAAGACATTAAGATTTTATCAATAATGATTTCATCTTGAAAATTTTCATTTATGCCCTTGTTCAAATTTGTTATTGATTTAACTCTTCAAAAATATTCTGCAATAGTTTCATCTTCCTTCATTTTCAAGCTCTCAAACCTCATCCTATAGGTTTGGAGCTTCATTTTCATCACCTTATTGTCACATTCATAGATATTCTCATGTTTGTTCCAAACTTATTTGGTTGATTTACAATGCATGACTTTTATCAGCTCGCTCTCACTAAGTGCCGCAATAATGGCATTTCTTGCTTTTGCATTGTTTTAAAAATTTTTCTTTCCATCAAGGTCTAAAGGAAGAATATCAAGAACAATATATTCAAACATCTCAATAGAGAAGTGTTGGGTAGGGGTCCCGTAGGTCCAAGTTTTGTTCAAGTCATGTAAATTCTTCGCATTTTGAGGAGTGGAGCGCAATTAGCGCAAAGTTCTAGGAGTCAAAGGGGCTTTAGGGCGGGTCAAAACCCCTTATTTTGTAAAGGGCTGAGATAAATTTAACTATTTTGAGCTCCACCCATGGTATTGTAAAGGTAAAAGATATATAAAGGGATGTCTTAGTGAGTCAAAATCATCAATCGATTAATTCATAATGTTATAATATGAGACAAGTCTATAATTGTGATATCTTTCTATATTTGGGCGAAGGGAAAGGCTCCTGCAGCTGTGTGCATGGAGACCTTGGTAAGTCTGCAACTATGTGCGTAGGCCCCTGCAACTATGTGCGAAGGGTCAGAAAGATTATATCTGTGAAGATTTGAGAAAATAAAGAAGAATTTGGAACAAATCATTGTATTTTTATATGTTAACGTATTTTCTGTATTTTTGTATAATTAGGGTTCACTTTTGTATATTTCTTCTGCAATTGCACTGTGAAGGTTCAAATATTGTTTTATATGATGAATAATGCATGTTAGACTAGTTAGGCGCAACTCGTAGGTTTATTAAATAAGAAAACACTCTGCGAATGTACAATAAGGTTAACGGTTCACGAAGGTTGGATTAAGCCCTAAAATGAAAGAAACCATATAAGCACACTACATAGTCCCTCCAAATGCAGAAACTTGGTTCTAACATCTCCTAATATTGCTTCGAGTGAGACTGTGGTGTGCGCTACGCAGATCGTTTCCAAAAGGGATGGTAATATAAGGCTTTGTTAGTTAGCACAATTAACTCTAAACCTAGGTCTGAGCCCCTCAAACCAACAAATGGTTCTGTTGTCGGGACCATGATCTATTTGAGGGATGTGTGATGTGGAGATCAACTAAAAAAGAGATCCAAGATTGGGTAGATCTAAAGTCGCACGAATTCGCAGCACAGGAAAATAGAAATCTGCGTCAGTCGACAGAAAAGTGGTTACAAAGGTATATCTATACGGAACAACATAAGATATTTTTCGCATCATTCGCTAACAAGATGCATGAGTGGCTTTCAAAACTAGTTGCAAACGAACCTTGTTGGAAACACAATGATCCTACTGTGTGTACCCCAGAGTTGATTAAGCGACTTAAGGAGACTGAAAATAAGGTCGCAAGAGATGTTGACTACTGGATCGATAGTAAAATTTATTACTAAATTTGGGATTGACACATCAGTATCCTACAGTGAAGTTGAGCACCGATTTTTCAAAGGTCCACGAGGTAAGCACCTGAATTCTTTAAAGCTCTGGATTAAGATGATGTTATGTGAAAATGGTGTACTTCCTATGAATTAATGTTTAAAAGAATCCAGAATGGATCCCCACAAAGCGGAAAAAAGTTCAGAATAGACCTTGATGAATTCATTGAGGGTGAGTACAGTCCATTATTGGGTGAATCAGAAAGTGAAGAAGAAAGGAGAAACCCTAGTAACCCTAGAGCTGCGTCGCAGTCAGATAACTAAGGCACCTCTGGGATTCCCCATCCGACCACTCCATCTCCACCTTTACCTCCACTTCATACACCTCCACCTCCAACTCCACCTCCACCCTTTAACATGGCTAATGTAGTGAAGATGCATATTTTTAAGGGTCAGGGATTAGAGGATCCTGATCAATTTTAGTTTGTTGCAGACGCTGTGTGGAGAGCACAGTAGATCAATGACGACGATATGAAGAAAGCACAACTTTTCACAATGCTGCAGGACAAAGCTCTGTCATGGTATATAAAGTACAGTAGAACTCACCCAGTTTCTTCGCTAGCTGAGACAAAGAACGCACTAATGTAGAGTTCAAAAACCCAAGTCGCAGTCACAATGCATTACAGAAATAAAAGAAATTAAGAAATCAGTGAATGAGACTACCTAGGATGTAGATCAGAGGTTAAAATTCTTGTTGGGGAAATCAACTTCCTGATCTACGACAAACAACAAAAGGAGTGGTATATAGCTGCGCTATTGCCATATCTCAGATTACCATTATCGCTGCAAAATATTGGGACGCAGGTGGAAGCATTAAAAATTGCGATGAAGTTGAAAGCTTTGCTAGTATAAGATACTCACATAGGGGTTCAACAGATACAGTGCTAGTTAGAAATATTGCATATGGAGTTGCAAGATTTGAAGAAAGGAAAGGAAGCTTGGTCTGAGATGCACCCAAAAGTTTGGTGTACAAAGTGTAAAGTGGAAGGACACTATAAGGACAAGTGCCCTATTTATCATGATTATGTTGCTAGCGAAGGATTTCAAGGTCGAGGACATGGTCGAGGAGGGGGCGCTGGACAAGGTTGGGGTCAGATGATATGCTATAACTGTGGTGAAGTTGGACATTTTGCGCAGGATTTTCAGAACCCCACTCACCCTTCCTGTCAGTATTGTAGACAGTTTGACCATGTAATAGAGGATTGCCCGGTTACATTGGCTAAGATGCAGGAAAAGAAGAATCAATAGCTTGCGAAGAATTTACAAATGATGAGGTCCGAACTGTGCGAGGATGATCCAAGTGTTAATATAGTGACATGAAGTGGTGCAAATACATGAGAAGATAAAGTAGAGGGTAAAAAGCTTGTGGTAGATGCATGGGTTAGGAAGGCATGAGAGAAGAGATGAAAGGAGGGTGTTACCCCAAGAGCCTCAAGCTCAAGCCCAATCTCAGTGTGGTAGAGTATTCCTACCATACATTTAAGGGGTGACAGATAAGATTGCCAAGATCTTGAGGAAGAAAGACATATTCACGCAATTCACAACACCTGGAAAAATTAAGCAAGGCATGAGGTCTGTTAAGGACAATATTGATAGAGGTAAACTCAAGGGAGTTTATAGAATTAATTGTTCTTGTGGCAAGAGTTATATTGGAGAAACAGGTTGCTCCTTGGAAAAGATACTGAAAGAACGCAGAGCAGATATTAAGAATGGAAGGTCTCGCACTTTGGCCCTTGCAAAACACTCCTAAAAAACTAAGCACCATGTTTGTTTGGTGAGTGCCTCAATTATCGCAAGAGAAGAGCAGTATCAAAGGAAGAAAATTAGGGAGGCCCTTGAGATTATAAAGCATCAGCATAATCTCAACAGGGACAATGAGATCGAGATTAGTGGAAATTGGTTGCCTTTAATCAGACAGATTAGGACTGCCAATTCTTATGAGATATAACATCTCAGGTCTCTGTTTTCCTTTCCTATCTTAGTAGAACAATTTTTTTTTACTATAGAATAACCATCTAATAATAATAATAAATTATTTATAATAATATTATTACTGAGGTTCCTCTTCAATTTTTGATATATTAGGATGTCATCTAAGAACATAATGACGAAGGAGGAGGATGAAGGCGTTTCGAGAGCTGCAGGAGCCGCAGGAGCGCGTGGGTTTAGGATAGGCGCCTATCTGAAGGTTTACCGCAGACAATAGGCATGGTTTGTCGGTCACCATCCATCTTTCCACCGAACTCACGGAATTATGTCGCCGTCTCCTCACTGTTCACCACACATCTGTTGACAGAATGGAAGGGCACATGGAGGAGCTTGTGGATTATTCTGCGGATCCGTTAGAGGACCGCATCATCTTCGACATTCCCTATTTCGCTGCCTCGGTTTCAGCCGCACATTCTTTGCCGGCTCACAGTTCCCCGGTCCCTTCATCAGTAAACACAAACCCTAGCCCTAACCCTAACCGCCCTCCCACAGCAGCGTTCTCGGGTTTCTCTCCTGGTTTGGATGCCCCTTCGTTATCTCCCGGCACGGAACAGCTATTGGCTTCACTTTCCCCTCAGGTTCTGTCATTTGATCAAGCTTTCCTTCCCCAAGGTATCCCGCTTCCGACTGTGGTCTCTCAGGACACGGCTCCGCATACCTCCCCTTGCTCGGGGATTCGACCCTCCAGATGTTTCAGTACCCCTGCTGTAAGCGTGAAGCCCATCAAACCCTCTCCTCGCGAAGGTGCCTCTAGCCCCTTTGTTGACCATCCCTCTGCCCCCTGCACAAAGAAAAGGAAGACAAGGTGCATCAAGGCGACTGACAAAGAGATTACGGTCCCGTTTGGCGATCCAATAGATTTCGAGGGAGCGGCGCTCATGGCCCGATCGGTTTTGGTGGGACATGTGAGGGGACGCACTTACACGGTGAACAGACTGACCAAATGGGTGGAGGAGATTTGGGGTAGCCTGCTCAAGGATCTCCCAAAGGTTCACATACTTCCGCGTGGTTGGTTTTCCCTTCACTTCACTAAAGAGGACTACATTGACTTAGTCCTTGCAAAATATTGGCACATCGAAACTGCACCAGTATTGCTCAAGCGATGGAGCCCCCTCTTCGACCCGGAGCGCGAACAGATCGGGGCTGGTCCACTGTGGGTTCGATTGCCCGGACTCCCTTTACAATACTGGAGCGAAGAGGCACTTCAAAAAATTGGGAATGCACTAGGCACGTATCTGGATCACGATCGGTCGTACATTGAATCCAAGCAGAGAACCCTAGCTCGAGTCCTGGTTCACCGGGACACACGGGAAGGGTTAGAGAAGAAGATTACTCTAAAATGGGGGAAATACAGCAGGATTCAATTACTAGACTATGAGGGCGTTCCATTCTGATGCTACCACTGTCATCAAGTGGGGCATTTAGCAAAGGATTGCCCACTAATCAAAGGCCCTGAAGAATCTCCCAAAATTTCGCCCTCGGTCACCCGGGAGACAACTCTGATCATTATCCGCTCAGCTCAGGGAGCGGCACGCACACAGGACTCGCCGGCGAAGACAGGGCGGAAGGGGCAGAGACCATCATCACCTCCCTTGACAAGAGCAAGGGCAGCCGCGGCGGCAGCACAGACATCAGGTACTGGTCACACCCCTATCTCTTTATCTTTTGAATTCTCTTCTGCATTTCCACCTGCATCTGCATCATGCACTATGACTCATTGCCCCCCGTCATCTCCTCCACTATGTGACTCCACCGCCCCCCCATCCGTTCCCCAAATGCCCTCCTATCCATCATTATCTTCCTCCTCGCGGTCATCTCACCCATATTCCCTTCGACCTCGTCCTCTGATTACGGGAACCTGCGGGGGTTTGGGCATTATCCCCCTGAGTATGGGGCATCAGGCCACTAGGGGTAGAAAATCTGATCTCTCAAAAGCCATCTAGAGAGCCGGTGCGAAAGTCGCATCTGGCAGGCAATCTACCATTGAAGGGGTCCTTAGAGCAGTGCCCACCCCGCGGAGTGGTCCTCCATGAAGTGCCTATCATTTAACTGTAGGGGTTTGGCCAGTGAACCCAAAAAACTAGCCATCCGGAGACTATTTGAGTCTGAGTTACCCGACATCATTCTCCTCCAAGAAACACGGGGTCCTGCTGCTAACATCGCTCAATGCTTAAACACATTGGCTCCTCGCTGGAAATTCTTGGCCTCGGATGCCTCGGGACGATCTGGGGGGCTGACACTTGGATACAACCCCAGGACTATTAGAATCGATTCATCTTGGGGTGGACATGGTTTCTTAGGGGCAGATATATTTTCTGCAGATCTGGGAGTGGCATTCCGTATCGTGAATGTATACGGAACATGTCAACACAGAGAGCCCTTCTGGAACCGTCTGTTAATCCTATCCCTTCTGACTGCGAGCCGTACCATCCTAGGAGGAGATCTGAATTTTTCGATGGGGTACTGTGAATCTTGGGGCTCAATGGCACAAGTGGACACAATCACTGACTTTATGAGGAATTCCCTAGAACAAGCTGACTTTGTGGATGTCCCCATGCAAAATCTCATGCCCACATGGCGGAACGGGAGAGTGGGTGATGCTGCATTGGCTCGCAGACTTGACAGATTCCTTCTGAAGGGACCTCTGATCCAGGAACTTCACCACTTTAAACAAAGGGTAGGATCCGGGGGATTATCGTACCATTCCCCCATATACCTGGAGATCCTTGGACCTCAGCCCAAACCAAAGGCACCATTCAAATTCAATCATATATGGCTCCAAGACCAAGACTTCATCAAGTTGGTATCTGAGTTTTGGAAGACTCACCCTATCAATAGGGAGGCATCATTGGCCAGAGGGTTCTGTAAGAATCTCACAGAGCTTAAACATATTTTCATAAACTGGGCCAAGGAGAAGAACAAAAGGGATTCGGCCCAGCTTTCATCTATTGAGGAAGAACTGAGTTCCCTGCTTGACGATAGGAACCTTGGATTCAAATCGGCAGTGGACAAGACCCGCCTGATTGATCTTGAAAATCAGAGGGCCACATTACTTAGACAAAAAGAGGAATCCCTCAGGCTTCGTAGCAGAGCTATTTGGTTAAAAGCTGGGGATGAAAACTCAAGATTCTTCCACAACTTTGCAAAATGAAGGAAAGTCGCCAACACTATATGGAGCCTGCCCCAACCAGATGGGGGCTTGGCTGATACCTTCAACAAACTCTCCCGGCTGGGTACTTCACACTTTCGAGGCCTATTCAGAAACCCTCTAGGGGCAAACTTGGCTGAAATCATAGAGGTGGCCTCACATTTTCCGAGATTTGTAAATGAGGAAGACTCGGTTGATCTCATGACCCCGGTTACCATGGAAGAATTGGAAAGCACTCTCAAATGTTTCAAAAAAGACAAGAGCCCTGGACCTGACGGATGGACGATTGAATTTTGTCTTGTATTCTTTGAACAGATGGGACAGGATCTGATTGGTGTGATTGAGGAATGCAGGACTTCGGGGTCCTTATACCACGCTATAAACTCTACTTTCATTGCCCTTATCCCCAAGTCGGACACTCCATCATCCTTTGATGATTTCTGTCCCATCTCTCTCTGTAATGTAGTCTACAAGATCATATCAAAAATCATTGCCAATAGGCTCAAGCCCATCCTATCCACTCACATTGCCCCCCAACAATTCGCTTTCCTCGAGGACAGGTAGATTCATGAAGCCATTGGGTCTGCCCAAGAGGCCCTGCACTCCATCTGAACCAAACATCTCAAGAGCACTCTCCTGAAAATTGATCTCTCAAAAGCCTTCGACAGGGTCAGTTGGCTGTACATTAAGATGCTCCTCATCCATCTGGGATTCCCAATCACATTCATCAACTGGATAATGTCCTGTATCACATCCCCTACCTTCAGCATCCTGATCAATGGGTCAGCCTCACATTTCTTTCACTCTGAAAGGGGACTGCGGCAGGGCTGCCCCCTTTCTCCTCTATTATTTCTCCTGGTCATGGAAGGATTGAGCTGCCTAATCATATCAGCCACAAGGGAAGGGACCCTCAAGGGCCTCAAGATCACTGAAGAATGCTACCTCACTCACCTGATGTTTGTGGATGATGTTCTCATTCTATTGGATGTAAGCATGAGAGACTCTATGACTTTCTCTCACATTCTTGAGCTCTTCTCACAAGCCACAGGAATGCAGGTTAACAGAGAAAAATCTACAATAACAATGACCCGCACATCGGTCAATGAAGCACAACATGCCCTACAGGCTTTCCCCTTCAGCATTCACCCAATAGACAGGGGTCTCAAATATCTAGGCTTCTGGTTAAAACCCACATGCCAAAGGATCGCTGACTGGACTTGGCTGGTATCAAAATTGGAAAAACGACTCTCATGCTGGAGCTATAGATACATATCCAGGGTTGGCAGGCTGATTCTCATCAAATCAATGCTGGAGGCCACCCCGGTATTCTGGATGGCTCTTGCATGGATCCCCAGACATACACTGGCTCGGCTTCAGCAAATCTGTAATCGATATCTGTGGGCAGGCAGCCAAGACAAGCGGATATTTGCATGGATAGGCTGGCAGAAGATCGCACTCCCAAAGAAGTGGGGAGGATGGGGACTCAAAGACCTCCCACCATTTGCACAAGCACTAGCTGCAAAGATGAGTTGGGCTCTGCTAACTAGCCATAATCTATGGACTCGTCTCTCTTACCATAAATACATATGGCCCCTCGGCACAATGGACTGGATTAGGCTTCCTAACTGGAACGGTACCGGGGTATCATCTATTTGGAAGGCCATTCTACATTCAATTCCCATGATCAGAGATAATTTGGCCTGGAGGATCAGGGACAGGACACAAGCTAGGATCGGCATTGACCCATGGGCAGGCAACGGAGGAAGACATCAACTGCCACGAGAGTTAGTCGACTATTTATGCGCTCAAAACATTAAGGCAATTGCTCAAATAGCCGACCAAGAAGCCTCTGATATTTTCCATCAGGCTTGGAGAACTGCTCAACAACTGAATCTCCCACCACAATGGCATCAATCATGGGGATCATACAGGGAGGCTCTGATGGAAACGCACATAAGAATCACTGAGGGGCAGGACGAACTCATTTGGAGTCAGTCGGAATTCGGGTTTTATACTCCAAAGGCAGGATATACCCTCCTCATCAGCCACAAAAAACCGGAAGTTCTGCTGGATTGGTGGCACAACTTATGGAAGTTAACCTCATCCCCGAGATCCAAGCTCTTCTTCTCGTGTGTACTTAGAAACAAGGTACCCACCGGAGAAAATCTACAGCGAAGAGCACATCATGGCCCTACTTGGTGTGCGATATGCAAATCAGCGACTGAAACTACAGAACCTCTGTTCCTACATTGCAGGGTAGCACTAGAATTGTGGGCTGATATTAAAAATACCATTGCATACAATGGGACCTAGGGAGGACAAAATATTACTGAGGCATGGACAGAATGGACAACGCGACATAAGGGATCAAAACTGATGAGCCTCCCTGCCATATAACTTGGCACATATGGAAGGCGAGAAACCAGATTGTCTTCCATGACCGACCCGCTCACGGGAATCTGTTGGGGGCTAGTATCATTGCGGCATATAATGAATTGGCAGAACCTCCACCAGCGCATGTTCGCCGCCCCCATTCGCCCCCCCGCATAGGTCAATCCACCCCGTGGGCGTTTTTTGACGGAGCAGCAAACCAGCAGAGCTGTGGAGGAGGCATCATCATTCACAAATCAAATCAGCATTATTACAGAATTAAAGTAGGATTGGGCACAGGGTCTAATAATTTTGCTGAGTTTATTACCCTTAGACACCTCCTTCATTTCGCAATGAGCCATAATATTACTTGCATAAACATATTTGGGGATTCAAAAACCATCATGAACTGGTTCAACAACATTTCAATTTGTCACATTCACACACTCAGCATTATATTGAATGAGATTCTTGAATTCAAAGCTGCATTTAATAACATCTCATGTTCGCACATCTACAGGGAATATAACGAGAGTGCTGACAGATTATCCAAGGAGGCCACGATGATGGACAGAGGAGTATGGGAGATTACTGAGGTACAGGGACAACAAGAATACAAATACTACCATCGTCCATACATAGATCCGAGATACCAGCAAGCACCAGAGCAATAACTATATGAAACTTTTTGTTCAAATTGATAAACAATATTTATGTAATTAACAAGAGACATATAGAACAACAAGCGAGCCAATAAGGCTTTTTTGTAAATCATTGCAAAATGGAAGATGACCGTGCGTGGAACATCTAAAGTTAAAACTGAACCTACTTATTTTTTGAAGCTAACATGCACACTATTATACAGTGACCTCAAGTATATGCATAGTGATATCAATATGTAATTTTCAAATCATAATGAAAGTTACAGATTTTTCCAGTGGAAAAAAAATAAAAAAATAAATAAATAAATATAATAATAAAATAAAATATTACTGATAACTAAATTTCTATTTCATGAAGTAAATAATAAGTATATTAATTTATAATTATCTATAATAATATTATATTAATATAAAATAATCATATTTAATAAAAAGATCTATAGGGATAACTTAGTTTCAACTAATACTTCATTTTTGGATATTCTTCATATGGTTTATAATTATTATTATTAATTAATTATTAAATCATTTGTTTTATAATAATATTAGATTAATATAGAATTAAATAATTATTTATAATTATTTTATAAATATGAAAAAACAATATTAATAATAATTATTGTGAACTTTTTAATTTATTATTAGCCGACCTTTATCTCATTCTTTAAAAATTATTCATACAACTATTTATCATCCATTTAAGCTCTTCTACTATCATCATTTCAAAGTCCTGATGATGGATCCTTGTTGGGATTTGAAACATCGAAAAAATGTAGTTATTACTATGAATACTTTGAAATACAACTCAAGAGTATTGGTTTCAATATGTAGAGGGAGAAAAAAACCTTCATGGAAACAAAGAAGAGTTTCATGGACCCGGGGGCTTTGACATCTAGGACACAATTAGTGCCATGAAAGAATAATTTTGAAGTCGCTACCACAACGGAGAACCTTGATCCAACCATTCTCAAGTCCTTTATGCAGACCTGTATGAAGTTGCTAAGGGATCCAAAAGCAGTAGAAGGATTGCAAGAGCTAATTGATAATTGTGTTGGTAAAGAAAAGTTAGAGCTTGGACAACGCGGAGTAAAAAAGGTAAACAAAAATAAGAAAAGAAATGGTTGAGAGATGCAATTAACTGCGTAGATCAGTGAATTTGAGATGGATTAGGTAATTCTTGACTTGGGATCTTGTGCAAATGTATTGTTGAAGCGAACTTGGGAGTGAATGGGGCAACCCAAGTTGCAATGGTCACTGATTTATCTGCGCATGGCCAATCAACAAAAGATCATCCCGATGGGTCAATTGCATGGAGTTGTTGTGGATATTGAAGGAAAAAGCGTAGTAGCAAACTTTGAAGTTATTGAGATTGTGGAAAACAACAATCTGTATCCATTTTTACTTGGACTTGATTGGACTTTTGATATGGATGCAATAATCAATTTGAAGAGGAGGAGTATGGTGTTTGAAAAGAACAATACCAGGGTCATTGTTCCTTTAGATCCCTCTGAAGGAGCGCAATATACATAACCCGTCCGCAAAGAATATGACGATGAAGATATTGACCACATCTATAAGTTATATGTGCAAGAAAAAGTTTGGATCAACCCCACCGAAGGTGGGAGGATAAGCTGGGAGAAGGATAGTTCATGTCATTCACACTCAGATTAAGAATTAGAGAACTAGCAAAACCAGTTGCACAAAGTTTATACTTTGCGTTGTAATAGACTGATAAAATCTCTTCGCTAGATATCCACCGAGGTACGTAATTTTCCATATTATGATGAGATAGGTGATTTCATTTCATTTCTTGATGAGTTTGAAAGGGATGTAGCGTAAACACAATGATTCCAGGCCTTGGATATAGCTTTGAGGGCTACACCTGTGTGATGGTGGGGAAAACATAAAGATAATATAGGAGATTGGGGGGAGTATCGCCGATTGATGAGGCTCAGGTTTGGTTATGCAAAGACAAGGCTTGGAGAGAAATATAATGGTAGGGATGATCCTCAAGAACATTTGTCTCATTGGGCTAAAGTGTGGGGTGAAGAACCTCAACTAGAGTGGGTACACATATTTTATCATACTTATGGAACCGTTGACTGGTATGATATGAAGGAAAGCTTCCTACTTGCTTTTAGCTTTGAAGATGGGTTTCGGTGTATACATAATGCACTGCAGGTGTTGGGCATGGAATCCCCCTAAGGCATGTTTTGGGGCTCAAAGCCCAAGTTTTGACCGAATTTTGTTGTAAAGCTCCGCGAATTGCGGGCGCAGGGTGCGGAAGCATGTTAGAGTCACAGGGTTGTCCGCCCTAGTTTTTTGATGTAATGTCAGCCTACCTATGGTCCGCAGACCATGGGATTGTATAAATAGAGCGAGGATCTAAGTGTAAAATACAATAAGTAGTAGAGAAGCAAAAGTCTAAGTGACTAAGTGTAAAGTGTATCTTTGGGTCGTAGGGTAGGAGAAGGCTCTGCAGCTGAGTGCAAAGAGGCCTAGTAGTCTGCAGCTGAGTGCGCGGACCCTTTCACCTGAGTGTGTAGGGTGGAGTCGAGTCTATAATTGAGGAAGGAATTAATAAAGAGAAGTTTTACCATAATTCTATGTATCTGTTCTTGGGTTAATTCATGGTTGATATAATTTGAAAATATAAGTTTTATTTACTGCGCGCACCTATATGAATGGTTTATGTTGTTAAGTGTAATTTAAAGCATGCAAGTAGGCTAATATAATCAACTAACATTGGAATACTAGTAAAGTCTTTGGTAATAACACAAACACGCAATGTTCAACCCCTGAGTAGGGCTACACAAAGGTAGTATCTTAGGCTGCAAGGTACGAGAAAGTGCGCGAAGCAACTTGCGCGTAGGGTTGAACCACGGACCACTTGAACTCATCAGGCATCTCCAGGGTGCGGAAACCTGGTTCTAGCACCCTCCCATACTACTTCGTGTGAGACCTCATTTTGCGCTCCGTGGACTGTTGATGAAAGGGCCAGTAGTACCGGGATTTGTTTGGCTAAATAACCTCTGAACCTGGGTTAGGCCTCAACAAGCCAAGAAATGGTTCTATTGCTGAGACCGGGATCTGCATAAGAGATGTCTGATGTCGTACCACTGGAATCCGACAAAGAAAGGAATTGAAGAGTGGTTGGACAAAAAGATTCACAAGTTCGCAGCGCAGGAAAAAAGGAATATGCGAGTATCGAAGGAAGAGCGGTTAGAGCGCTACTTATATATGGAAATCCACGAAATTTTCTTTGCATCCTTCCCCTATGAGTTGTATGAGTGGATCACGAAGCTAGTAGATAGTCAAGGAAGGTGTAGGATCGACAAACCGATTCTGTGGACTCCAGAGTTGGTGCGCAGAATGGAAACATCGGAAGATAAGATCGCGTGCACTGTGGACCATTGGCTCAATCGAATTATAGGGGGGTTTATCACTGAGTTCACAATGGATACTTCAGTTAGCTATAGTGAGGCAGAGCGACGCTTCCTCAAAGGACCGAGAGGGAAGTACGTTAAATCTTTGAACACTTGGATTAAAATGATACTGTGTGAAAAGTGGGTTATGCAAATAAATTGATGTTTGGGGCTATGCGAAATGGGAGGATCTACAGAAACAAAGGCAGCACAAAATTAGAAACTAGCCCTTTGATTTCACCTCCACGAGAAAGCGGGGAAGTGATCGCAAAGGTTTCACCATGAAGTGCGATCAGTTTGATAAGGCAGCGAATTCCGCGCATACCGCTTCCACCTACGCCACCACTAGTTTCACCATCTTCACCCCCGTCTTCGCCCACACCACCTCTGCCACCACCACAGTTCAATATGGCAAGCGCGATAAAGTTTTCAGTGTTCAAAGGAGTAGGGAATGAAGATTCAAACCAATTTTGGTTCATGGTAAATGCTGTATGGGAAGAACAGGGAGTCACAGATGACAATATATAGAAAGCAATGCTGGTTAGCGCTTTGCAGGATCGTGCACTGACATGGTACAGTAAGCATTCCAATGACAATCCAAATGCAGGGATCGCGGATATCCAAGCTACGTTAAACAAGAAATTTAGCAGGCCTAAATTAGAGATACAGTCAATTATTGGATTTAAGGAAATCACGATGCTTCCAAGCGAGACCCCCTAGGGGCTGGATCAGAGACTGAAGGGTATGATTTGTGAAGCCAACATGACCTTGATGGATGGGAAACACTGCACATGGTTCGTAGCATCAGTAACGCCGCATCTAAGGAACGTGTTATCACAACAGACACTATCCACTCATGCCGACGCCTTGGAGATCGCAATGAGACTACACGAGACCTTGATACAATATCCTAACCTGGGAGTCCAACAGATCCACACACAGTTGAAAAACTTGTGCCTTGAGAAGCAGAGTTTGAAACAAGATATGACAACTCACTGAGAAGCGCGCGAGGAGGTATGGTGCATAAAGTGTAAGGGCCAGGGACATGACAAGGACCATTGTCCAGTCTTCGTGAACTACCTGGCAGGAGGAGGAATAATGCCATTGAGACTAGAGAGACAAGCAGGACCGATGCCTTATGGTGTGCAATTTATCAGATAGGAGGGAAGCATGCTACAAATAACTACCTTCTACTACAGAAGTATACGCAGACTTCCCAGCAATTGTTCAGTAATTTCTGCAGGTGAGTAGGCCATGATGAGTGTACCTATAGAAGTTAAGAACTGATGATAGATCGGGCTCCTACCTACAGAGTTTAGACTGAAACGCGAGCCCTTGATCAAAATGCAGGGATGGCGTGCATTGGATTTCATGGGCACAGACAAGGTCAAGGTGGAATGGGACCAAGAAGAGGTTGTTGATAGCTGATCTGTTACTATTGTGGAGGGCCAGGGCATTATGCCCGCGATTGTACAATTCCAACGAGAGAATCATGTTTATATTGTACCTAGTTTGATCATGAGACGGAGGACTACCCCATAGTGATAGCAAGGTTGCGTGATAAAGGAACACTCCAACCTTCCTTGACTCATAACTTGCAAATGATGAGGCCTGAGGCATGCGAGGAAGACTTGAATGTAAATATAGTACTCTGAAGTGGCATTACGATGGGGGATGACAAAGGCAAGTAGCCCGAAGAGAGTGTCTCGGTTCGCAAGGCTCCAACAAAGGAACCAGAATTTGATTTGGAGCGCGCTAAGGAGACATTCATGGAAGCTAAAAAGAGCTTCACGGAGGCCTCCACTTTAGGTAGTGAAGACAAACTGGAACTGGAAATGGACCCATCAATGCTCACTACCTTTCCAGAGACATGCATGAAGTTGTTGCGCGATAGAAAAGTAGTGAAGGGGCTACAAGAACTCATCAATAGATGTGTTGGACCAGGAGAACCACGTGTAGTCTAGAATCTCGGGAAGCACACAACGTAAACATGAAGAGAGATGAGATTGACAACGCAGATCAAGGAATATGAAATGGATCAAGTGATTTTCGATCTAGGATCGGACGCGAACATCCTGCCAAAGCAGACATGGGAACACATGGGCAGGCCCACGTTGCAATGGTCTCCTATTCAATTGCGAATGGCAAACAAGCAAAATATCCTACCTATGGGGAGATTGCTGGGAATAACAGTAGATATCGAAGGTGCGAGCGCGCTTGCAAATTTCAAAGTGATAGAGATTGTTGATGACAACAATCCCTATCCCACACTATTGGGAATATATTGGGCCACTGACATGAATGGAGTGATAAATCTAAAGAAGCGTAAGATGATTTTTGAGAAAAAGTCACTACGCGTAGTGGTAACTTTAGACCCTGCGGAAGGATCATGCTACACAGAGCCAGTGCGCGACTGTGAGAGGGATGACAATCTAGACTATATCTACAAGATAACCGTGCAAGATCAAGATTGGGTGAATCCATCAGTGGATGGTAGGATTTCGTGGGAGCGTGAAAGCTCCTGCACCTCAGATTCAGATGAAGAGATAGAACGATGGCATAAATAGTTACATGAGGTAACCACGATCAACTGCAACATGATGATAAAGTCACTGCACTGCGTAGCAACGGAAACAAGAGATCTGCCTATGTATGATGGGTTGAGCGAAGTGGATGATTTCCTGAACAAATTTGAAAAAGAAGTACCGGAACAGCAGTGGTTCGATGGTCTAAAATGGGTGCTGCGCGCCACACCCGCAAAGAGGTGGGGTATGCACCAACAGAATTTTGAGGATTGGCGCGAATGCAGAAGGATGATGCGCATGCAGTTTGGGACACCTCAAATGTAGCTAATAGACAAATATTACGGATGGGATGATCCACATGCACACCTTTTGAAATGGACCAAGGTCTATGGGGAAGAGCCACAACTTGAGTGGGTACATCTGTTCTGTCGTACCTTGGATATCATGCCCATGAATTGGTATACTGAGACGGAGCTCTGCCATGGCACGAGCGGATGGGATATCTTGTGTGAAGGATTCCTGTTAACCTTCATGTTTTAGGATTGTCGGTGGGATACTATTGATGATGCGCTACAAGCAGTAAAAGTAGTTATCTTCAAAATACCCCAGGAGCCAATGGAAGTGCTTCAACCAGAATGGGCAACCCAACTGAGCTGCGTGCTAGAGTGTTACAATGTAAATATTGAGGAGGATGATGAGGATACATGGAAAATTAACATTCCAGAAATTGAAGGCTATCGCGAGGTTCGAGGACCATTGATTGAAGATCCTGACATCACTAGCTAAAAATGAAGCAGGTAAACAATGGGATAGTAGAAGCATTCAAAAAAATACTGGGGACTGCACTAACCAAAGTGTGCAATGCACAACGACGCGATTGGGACCTACGCGTACCCACAGTACTATGGGCTTATAGGACAACGTGCAAGAAACTGACGGGACAAACACCTTTCTGGTTAGTTTATGGCGTGGAAGTTGTCATGCCGATGGAATATATTGTACCTAGTCTGCACATAGCAACGCTCACAGGTATGACAGACCGCGAAGATTTGGAGGAAAGGCTCACGTAATTGGAAGAAATTGAGGAGGAACGGTTCTTGGCTAGTTTTCATCAACAAGTACAAAATCAGCGTGAAGAGGCCTAACACGATCACCATATTAAGTTGCGCACCTTCAAGGTAAATGACTTAGTGTTGTTGTATGACAGTAAGTTTGAAAAATTTTCGGGAAAGACCAAAATACATTGGCTAGGACCATACGTGGATATGGAGGTCACAGACGAAGGTGCGGTCGACCTAATCAAACTAAATGGAGAGCCTTTCCCAGGCAAAGTAAATGGCAGCCGCTTGAAGACCCTACATGGGTGGCCTGACTATCTGACTAATAGACGGAAGCACAATCTTCACGCTCCAAGAATTCAGACAGAGGTGTGGGACTATAAACACATGCAAGGGATATCGACACAAATTCAAAGAAATAGTTTGGATATAGAGGTCTCATAACAATGCATGCAGCAAATCTAGCAAGCAGCAGCTCAGTGCACTACTGACCTTTGCGCAGTTTGAGAACAGTTGGAGGGACTCCGCACCAAGATCGTCGCACCAACAGAGTGACTCGAAGGTGAGTCATGATGTTTTTGTTGGGGCCTGTTGGGCATGGAATCCCCCCAAGGCATGTTTTGGGGCTCAAAGCCCAAGTTTTGACCGAATTTTGTTGTAAAGCTCCGCAAATTGCGAGCGCAGGGCGCGAAAGTATGTTAGAGTCACAGGGTTGTCTGCCCTAGTTTTGTAATGTAATGTTGGCCTACCCATGGTCCACAGACCTTGGGATTTTATAAATAGAAAAAGGCTCTAAGTGTAAAAGACAATAAGTAGTAGAGAAGAAAAAGTCTAAGTGACTAAGTGTAAAGTGTATCTTTAGGTCGTAGGGTAGGAGAAGGCTTTGCAGCTGAGTGCGCAGAGGCCTAGTAGTCTGTAGCTAAGTGTGTAGACCCCTACAACTAAGTGCGTAGGGCGGAGTTGAGTCTGTAACCGAGGAAGGAATTAATAAAGATAAGTTTTACCATAATTCTATGTATCTGTTCTTCGGTTAATGCAAGGTTGATATAATTTGCAAATATATTGTTTAGTTACTACGCACACTTGTATGAATGGTTTATGTTGTTAAGTGTAACTTAAAGCATGCAAGTAGGCTAAGATAATCAACTAACATTGGAATACTAGTAAAGTCTTGGGTAATAACATAGAAGCGTAGCATTCAACTCGTGAGTAGGGCTATGCGAAGGTAGTATCTCAGGCTGCGAGGTACAGGAAAGTGCGCGAAGAAACTTGCGCGTAGGGTGGAACCGTAGACCACTTGAACTCATCAAACATCTCCAGGGTGTGGAAAATTGGTTCTAGCACCCTCCCATACTACTTCAGGTGAGACCTCAGTCCGCGCTCTGTGGACTGTTGCCGAAAGGCCCAGTAGTACCGGGATTTGTTTGGCTAAATCAATTATGTACCTGGGTTAGGCACCAACAAGCCAACAATAGGAGATCAAAGCAACAATATTTTGGACACCGAAAGAGCCTACGACTTGGGTACAGCTTGAATGGAACGTGCAATTACAACATGCTCTCAAATGCTATAATATAATTATGGAAGAAGGGCAGGAGGATCCGTGAAATATCAACATCCCTGAATCGGAAGGAAAACACGAGGTTGCGGGACCAAATGTTGAGATACCTGACATATCATAGTCTATTAAGATGAAGCAAATCAATATAGGCTTAGAGGCGATGCCTAAGTTTGTGCACATGAGTGATTAGTGTGAAAGATACAATAGGTAAGGTTGTTGAATTACCACATGAGTACTAGGAAGTTGTAATGCCTATGGAATACATAGTACCCAATCTTTGGATTGTAGTCGTTACAGATATGGCAGACAACAATATTATGGAGGAGAGGTTGGAACAACTGCTCATGCTAGACGAAGATCGTTTTCTTGTAGGATTTCGCCAACAAGTACAGAAAGCCTGGGAAAAGGCATGGAATAATCGACATATTAAGCTAAGAACTTTTAAGAATGGAGAGTTGGTTATGTTCTATGATAGCAAGTTCGCAAAGTTCCCTGGTAAGTTCAGAATGCATTAGCTAGGACCATATGTTATCAGGGATATCTCAGATGGTGGTGCAGTTTAGATTGCGAAGCTGAATGGAAAATTATTTTTTGGATGAGTAAATGGTAATAGATTGAAAATATACATGGATGATTCCATCCCTAGGACTACACAATGACTATATGGACGAAATAAAGTCTTAGTGCTATAGGCAATTGGAAGGAAGCATGGGACTATAAAGTACTTTTCCAAACGACTTTGTCAAAGAGGGAGGGATACACGGTATTCAGGAGGAAGGCACAGATGGAGGAAGCTACGACGAAGAAGGGGTAACTACACTGCAGGGAAGGGTCTAACATAGCTCATCGAGAATATGACCGTTGGGGTTGCTACAGTTGACATGACAGGGAAATTTCCTTTAAAAGGAGCGAGGGGAACACATTTAAGGAGCATATATGGGAAAATATGCCTCCAAATTCGCATTTATGAGGAGGATCTGAAGGCGATTGAGGAGTTTGAATTTGAAAAAGGTTATAAATATGGCACCCTAATCCACATTCATAAACTTTTCTTGTAGAGAATTTGAAGTGCGACTTTTCACCTAAATGTGAGCCGAGTGTTCTATTGCATTTCTTGTTGGAATTGGGAGGAGATTGAGCTAGAGTTTCTTAGGCAAGGGCTAGGATCCATTATGACTGCTACAACGCCAATACATGCTATTGCACCTAGATCACCAAGGAAAAATCCTACTGCTGCAGCAGTAGTTGCCAAGAAGCAGAAGAAGACACAAAAGCCTCCAATGAGGCAATCACCAAGGAAAATCCCCACAGAACAATGATTTAGGGAGAGAATGGATAAGCTGAAACAACCGATGGAGCCCCAAGATTTAGATGAGGAAGAAGTGGCTGACGGAATAGAGGATATCAGCGTAGAGGAGGTGGAACCCATCTCCAAGTTGCCACCCTATATTCCGCCATGGAAGCCAACCTCAAAGGTGACCAAGGACCCATATGCCATAAAATTTAAGGTCTTTACACCCTTGTTACCGGAGGAGGTACCGATTGAGGGAGACTTGCTAGCAAGGGTGCAATAATTGCGCATGGAGGAATGGGATCTGAATGATCGAAGAAAGTATCCCCAATTTGAGCTCAACAAGTATCTGAAATCCGTTTACTATGAGGAAGTTGGAGTCACAAGAGTTGAACCACTGCTGTGGGAAGTAGGAATTCAACAAACTGGGTTGTTGAATATGCTCTAGGTTCCACACTTCGGGTGAAATAACATAAATACTATTTGTGTGCACCAACTATTGGCATTAGTGCATGATGGGTGTCTGTGGCTTGGAAAAAAGATCCCCATCGATGATATGTTAATTAGAAGGATCATTGTGTTGCCTTACCAAGGAGAAAACTCCGCCAATGCATTTTTCGAGAAGTATCTTTAGAACACACTAGCTGATTAGATGAAGAAGGACTTCGGTCTAGTTAAGAAATCACGGGGATATGCCATTAGCTCTATTAGTGATCCAATTGTGTGTTTTTCCTTGCACATTTTCGCTGGTAAGATAATGAGAAAGTGTCTGGCAGACGACGTGCTGACCCCAATTGTATCTTTGGCTACGCAGTGCAACAAGGGGGTCTAGTTTAACTGAGCCATGTATTTATGTCAGCAATTTTTGGATGATTGTTGAGAAGCGCAAGAAGATAGGAAGCAATTCCACTATGGGTGGTTATTACTCTTAATCGCCCTAATAACATGGAGAATGTCGGATGAGTCACAATTCCCCACTATGGACCCTGATGTGCGTGAGGCTACGAAGTATGCCTCATTGTGGATGATCTCCTTTTAGACATTGCATGAATTACATCAGGGCATCATAGATGAACTCAAGGTGTGGGAGAAGCACGTTCTGCTGATCATCAAAGAAGTGAAAAGAAACAACCAACAAATATTTGACAAAAAGAATAAAACAATGCAAGATCACGACGAGGAAGTTGCATGTAGACAACAACTGGAAGAGGCTATTACTAAATCTTGCAGTGATATTTCAGAGCTCTAGATCCAAATAGAGCCCGCCTCAGAGGAGAAGCTTTAGAAGCTTGCAACAACGATCAAGAAATCAAAGGCAGAGGTGGACAAAATCAGATTTAAGTTGTAGATGTAGATTACGGAACTCCAGATGAAGCTACAACCTACCACACCACCTGAAGTTTGAGAGCAACGGAAGTTGCAATTAAAGCCAACAAGGAAACAATAGGCACTGCAGTCAAGGACCGTGGTCATATTTTTGAGGATACAATGGAGATATGGGCCTCATTACAGGAGGACCAACATGTGCAAAAGATCGAGGTAGAAATCTGAGACAAACAACTGTAGTTCGGTGAGCTCAGAGCAACGACACAGACTTTAATACTTGTGCAATGGTTTTCCCATCTTCAGGAGGGAACACTTCTACAGGGACAGATGCGGTGGAAGGCATAGATAATCTCCGCATGGACACAAACTTGGCTAGAGGATGCCAGTCAACTCTCGCAGACAGTGGAGAGCAAGTTGAAGAGCATGCAGTAGACAGAAAGAACAATCGGCCTAGCGAAAAAAGGACCAACGATAGAGAATATTGTAGAGGAAGTTCAACAAGATGCAACGCAGTGCACAAAGACACTTCATCCATTGAAGTTGGCATATAGTGGCCTCAAAGAAAAGTTTTAGGATGTACTAGCTGAGTGACTCAAGGACGAGTCACATCTTTGTGTTGGGGACCTGTTGGGTAGGGGTCCCCTAGGTCCATGTTTTATCTAAGTCATGTAAAGTCTACACATTTTGAGGATCGAAATGTGATTCACACAGAGTTCTAGGAGTCAAAGGGGCTTTAGGGTAGGTCAAAGCCCCTAATTTTGTAAAGGGATGGGATAGATTCGGTTTCTTTGAGCTCTGCCCATGGTTTGTGGACCATGGTATTGTAAGGGTAAAATATATATAAAGGGATATCTTAGTAAGTCAAAAGCATCAATCGATTAATTCATGATGTTATGATATGAGCTAAGTCTATAATTGTGATATCTTTCGGTATTTGGGTGAAGGGGAAGGATCCTACAGCTGTGTGCATGAAGACCTTGGTAAGTCTACAACTGTGTGCGTAGGCCCCTGCAGCTGCATGCACAGGGTCAGAAAGATTATATATGTGAAGATTTGAGATAATAAATATGAATTTGGAACAAATCCATGTATTTTTATATGTTCATGTAGTTTCTATATTTCTGCATAATTAGGGTTCGCTTTTGTATATTTCTTTTGCAATTGCATCATGAAGGTTCACATACTGTTTTATATGATGAATAATGCATGTTAGACTAGTTAGGCACATCTCACAAGTATGTTAAGTAAGAAAACACTCTGTGATTGTACAATGAGGTTAATAGTTCGCGAAGGTTGGATTAAGCCCCAAACTGGAATAAACCATACAACCACACTGCATAGTCCCTCCGAATGCAAAAACCTGGTTTTAGCATCCCCCAATATTGCCTCGGGTGAGACTATAGTTTGCGCTACATGGATCGTTGCCGATAGGGCTGGTAATATAAGGTTTTGTTGGTTAGCGTAGCTAACTATGAACCTAGGCTTGAGCCCCTCAATCCAACAAGAAGACATTAACACCTAAACTCATTATGTACCCTTCCATTCTCATCTTCCATAAATTGTAATTTTCATCGTAAAAATTTGGAACTTTCACATCATGGCCAACCATTGCTCATTCTCGAATTATCCTTTCAACGGTCAAGCTGCAGTAAAGGAGCTGACTCTGATACCAATTGTTAGACAAAAGTAAATTGAGGGCGGGGAGGGGAGAATCAATATTACAGAAATATAAAAGTAATTTATGCAAATAAAACTTCTTTAGAAATTAACTTCAGAAATATATAACATAGTCAAGCACATGAAAAATGTTGATGCCTAATCATAGGGATTGGGTGAACAATTATAAATAATGTAAATAATTAATAAGAGAAAATGAAGAGTCATCTAGAGATGAAACTCAATAGTCACTCCCTCATGTATATCACTATGAACATCCCAAATGCATAAACATAATCTCATTTGAGGAGTTACCTCCTGGCCTAACATGGTATCAGAACCAGCCCCATTTTTGGCATTGTAGTCTGCCATTGTAACTCCCTTCTATCATTTTTTAGAAATTTGTCCTGCATTTCCTACAGTCTGCCATATTATTCAGACCTATGCTATCTGTCCTCTACATGATAATCTGTTGTAATGCTTGGTATACCCATCGAATACCTGCACAGGTCCTTAGCTTGCGACCTGCTCCTAGCCAGCGTCAAAAATATTAGAACGCAGCCTCCGTTTGCATTTCTTCATTGTATTGCAGCTGGTATCTCACATGCAGCTAGTGTCTCCATACCTTCGCTTGCAGTGTTTCTCCTGCCAAAGTTGTGTAATACGTTGGCTGTCCAATACATAGACCTCCAACCACTCCACTTTTATATGGCCCCTCCTCTCTGGTACGCCCTCCTTCGGTTGCTCATACCACTCCACGCTGCGTATGGTTGAGAGCGCACTATTTTGTGAGTTCTTCCAGCATTCCCACCACTCGTTGTGCCTCCTACACTTTGCTTTAAACACTGGTGTTAGAATCTATTGCTTCTATTACATTCTCGAACAAGTATGGAATCTTTTGCATCTATTACATAAAGCCATTGCAATACAAGCATTTGTTATGCATAGGAAGGATGCTACATCTTGTGAGGTGTGTTTCATTGGATATCATATCGTTGTAACCCAACTAGATGTTGGTGACCATTGTGAGGTGCTTGACCATAGTTGGAGCCCTTGCGCAATAGTCATGGAGGTTGAAGTTACATTCATCCAGACGACATATGTGTCTTAAGCCAGGGTTTCTGAATTGTTTGCAAGCAGAGCATTGGTAATCATTAGTGATATTGTCGAGGAATAGTTGGTTGTCATGTAAAAAATCTGCAATCTCATTGTCCTCCATACTGCTCCATATTCTAGTGAATTCCAAATATCACATTTTTTTTAATATCACATGATGCATCCACATGCAAGTTTCCTTGGGATGGAATTGAGCAGGAAATAAACCAACCCAAAGGTAAAACTAATGACAAAGAGAAAGGTGAAGCACCTGAATCAACTCACTATGTTGTGGCACACTATAATATTGGAGTAAATGAAGACTTATTTAATGCTTCACTTTCTTCTTGGAAAAATGATTGGTTGCTTGATTCAGGAGCAACTTGCCACATGAATTTTAGAAGAGATTTTTTTGAAGAATTTACTGACAATGTTGATGGAGCAGTATGCTTTACAGAAAAATAAAAACTCAAGTCATCAGGGCTTGGCATAATCAGGCTTAAATTTCCTGGTCTTCTAGACTTTCTTCTGCATCATGTTTTATATATCCCACAACTGAGGAGAAACATTTTGTCCTTGGTCCACATCTCCTAGCAAGGACATTCCATTCATATGTTTGATGGCAAGGTTGAGGTGAGAAAAGAATTAGATCACTCACTTGTCATGACGGGTATAGAAGAAGAAAGGCTTCTCAAGCTACAAGGTGCCTCTGCTCGTGCACAAAATTTCTCATACAAATCTCATTATCATGAAGATACATTTCCATCAAGTTTATTATGGCATGCTAGATTTGGACACTTGAACCATGACAACCTCCGCTTGTTGAAGAAAAATGGTGTTACTGGTTTGCCTACAATTCTTAGGAAACTTAAGCAATGTGATGCTTGCATTCTAGGAAAGCATAGCAAATAGTCTTTTCATGATTCACATTCCAAAGCACATAGAAAACTTGAACTCATTCATTTAGATTTATGTGGTCCAATGCCTATTCCTTCTACAAATGGAATGTAGAAATTCTCACTGTAGATCAACAAATTATGCAATATGCTAAAGCAAAATACAAGATCTACTTCTACAACATGTTAACACCCAGGTTGTTCTCTTTGACTCCCAAGAGAATACGGCCGGGGTAACCACTAACCAATCTTTGGGCTGCAGCTTCTAGCCCAGCTGCGGTCAGAGAGGGCTCTCTCTATTAGGTTTATCACTGCTTTCAGTGAGGATTTTAGGCTAGTTGTGAGTTGAGTTTTTGGGTTGTTTTTTTTTTGTGTATTTGGTTGGGAGGATGCTTCTTTTTCCTCTAAAGTATACCAAAATAGATGATTAATCCATTGGGCAATGGGGTCTAGGAGTGTTTCTCTTGAAATCTTGATTTAGGTGAGGGGGAAAAGCTATAGGGCCTGTGTGCATTTCATGGAACAAACTGTGAAATTTTGTTTGTGATGCATATACAACTAGTAATGAGCAATGAAGATTTCGTTACTTTAGGCTGTATATTTGTGGAAAAGGCATGTCATCTAAGAGCAATCACTTGAATTCTTAAAACAACAATGCACAGTAAGGAGATGGTTTAAAGGTAGCATTGAAGAATTACACTTTAAACACTTTAGAAGAAGAAAACATACGAGGCAGTTCAGATTGAGCTCAGGGTAGTGAATAACTAAATCCTGGAGCTATCCTTTTTCTTTACTGTCTAGAGTTTTAAACACAGAGGAAACATGAGAGACAGGAACTATGAACAACATATGGAATAACTGGAAACATTCATAACATACTGAGCCATTAGAAAACTTATTGAGTCATGTAATGAACAGGAATCCTGCAACTTCAAGCCACACATCATCAAGAGACCAAGAGAGAACACCTCATTGAAGAAATCCCACTGCCTTTGTATTAAACTGTCTGTGAAATTTACAATATCAGAGTAGCAGAGAATATCTCCAAAAAGAAAAATCTTACATCCGGAGTCCAACCCCCCTCAGAAAACGCGAGAGGGAATATATAGAAATTGTCTACAAAATATCTCAGGAATGAGGTCATCTGAGGAAAAAATATCTATTACACCTGTATAGATAAAGCAGATGAGAAGTTATTGCAAGTATAAATGATAGTAAAAGCTTTTAAATGCTGTCAGAATGGTTTTTGCCCTTTGAATACTGCGGACTTTAATCTGCGCTGCTCTTCATGAATGAAGCATTAAAGTGCCTTACTGTCTCTGATTTTCTGTATCTTTCTTGAATCTGCCCTCTGTACCTGCTGATGTCGTTGTCGATGCTGAGTACCTGTGCTGAGCTGGCTCATTGTCTTTATGCTTTCTGTCGTGTCTTTGCCCACCTGTAAGTGTAATATTGACTGTATTGCCACGAAAATCGTCTTCTTTTTCACCCCTGATTCAAAAGTAGTCTTATCAAGTCCTGCCAATCAGCTGGGCTAGAAGCTGCAGCCCAAAGATTGGTTAGTGGTTACCCCGGCCGTATTCTCTTGGGAGTCAAAGAGAACAACCTGGGTGTTAACACTAGCCTTCCTATCATCTCCTAAGAAGACATCACCACCATCGTATTTCTCATACTCATAGAACCACTCTCTATGGGGAGTGAAGTGAAAGGATGCACTTGAGTCAATTAACCATGCCTCATGATCTACATGTGTACTTGAAGAAG
>APFE031581336.1:0-38360 GCA_000404065.3 Pinus taeda
AATACATATCTTATGTAATCTCTATAACATTTAAAAATACAATTTAAACAATAAAAAATTATACATTTCTTTTTCACTTTAAAATAAATTTGCGTTTAAAGAAATTTGATCCATTTAAGCTTAGGTTAAATTTAACCTTAAAATGAATCTATACTTGTATACTTTCTAAATGGTCTGACTACCCAACCTCATTGGTTCTCATCCAAATCTAAGTCCAAAATATGTTCACATGATACAACAAATTATTTTAATAAAATCAATAATGAAACTACACATTGGTTAGATTGCTGCAAATGACTATAAGGTGCCATTTCACAACAACTTTTCCATTTGAAAATATTTTGAAAATATGGTGACTCTGGGTGGTTGGGTCATTAAATCATTGTGACTATACATACTTAGGCTATTAAATTGTGACTATACATACTTAGGCTATCAAATAATTAATGTAATTCAAACTTAGAGTAAATCAATGTTTCATATAATCAACTAATTCTCAACACAAATCTTTGTAATTTAAACAAATGATATAACCATTCGTTCATCAACTGAATATGAGTTTCATTCTTATTAGTAACAAAGATAATGGGGATTTTTCATTACATAGATAATAATTATTATTAGGATGGCATTTCTAACTTGCCAATAGTGAAGCATTTATCTTTCTATGTGTATTGTCTAATGTTATCCTTTGAATATTATCATTTATTAGTTATTATCCACCACACAAGTTGTTTATTTTAGGCTATCCTTTGAATATTATTATTTATTGGTTATTACCCACCACACAAGTTGTTTATTTTTGGCTACTAAAGTTTGAATATTATTATGCACTGGTTATTAACCATTTAATAAGATGTGTATTGTTTGTTGAAAACCATTGGATAATATTCTTTATTTTTTAATTGACGTATAAGCTTACAGTTATTTGCTAAGATTGTGTGCAGGATTTTCTAATTGAGAGTGAGGGAGTTTGGAGACATTGGTGGTTCCATTTCTTACACAATTTCATTCACTAGCTCTAATGGTGATGCATTTATAATTATTATTTCACTTGCTAAGTCCGATTTGTCATTGACCATTTTTTTCTTGTTCGCAATTCTAGCTCAAAGATTTATAGAATATGCATTCTTTCATCTCTATTGTTATTGTTGGGATAACTTACAAAGAGAACTATAGATAATGGTATAAAAAGAACACGAACCCTAATTCTTAATGATTTGTGGAAATTAATATGTGAAGGAGGGAAGGACAATAGACCTAGCAAGGTCACATCAGATAAGAGCTAGTCATTTTGGAAAACTGCAAAAATGAAGTATATTCTGTTATTGTTTATTTTTTTTATAAGTGAAGAGGTATTCCATCATTTAGTTTCCATTATAAATTATTATGGTGCATTAAAGAAGTTAAAGTATTTGTATAACTCAATACCTTAAATTAAAGCTTTCTCTAACTAATGGGAAAGCTATTTAAAATGGAGTTCAAATATGATGATCCTATGGCCTTACCCTCTTATATTAGAGAAATCATGTAAGATGTAGATGCTATTGGAGTGAGGATGGAAATTACTCTCATATCCTTCATTGTTACTATACCACACATACTCTCATTATCTTGAATCTCTACAAGCTAGTGAGAAACTCAAGTCCATTACTCTAGACAATGTGGTGGAGAAGATTGCATAATGAGAGAAATCTTCTGAGAAGATGAAGGAAAGAACCCAATCCACTAAAGAAGAAATGTTCCCTGATCAGAAAATCAAGAATGAGTCACATGATTATCCTGAAGAAAGTTATAATAGAAGAGGATGAGAACTAAATAATTTTAGATTCCGCGTTGCCAAACACCATCATGGAGAAATGCCCAATCTTTACTTTATTTATTGTAGAAGATATGGACTTGATTCATAGACATATAGAATATCGTAGGAGAAAATAAAAGACAATAAAAACCAAAATAGATACTTAGTTAAAACACCAAATCTCACGAAAGAGAAATAACCTCAGTCTACTCATTATATTTTTTTCATTTCAATATTGGATTAACTAAACATTTGTTTCATGTGTAGCTTTCCTCTAGGAGTGATGCAACACTACTTAATATACCCGCAACATGTCACATACCTTCCAAAGAGGATTGTTTGATGCCTTAAATGACTATGTAGTAACAATGAATTTTGTAGATAAATCAAGTATGAATACCTTTGGACTTTGAATCATTAGGTTTAGACTGCTGAATTTCCTAATTTTCTTCTACATCATTTTCTCTATCTTTGAAGCTTTCAAGAAATCTATTGCCCTTCATTTAGATTCATCCATTCTATTGATATTGATGATGGTAAAGTGGAAGTAATATAGTCACCTAATTACATTGTTGCAATGACTATAGTGGAGTAAGAAATATTATTGAAGTTGATAGGGACATCTCCTCACAAAAATAATTATGTATGCATCTCTCACCATGATGAATGTACATTTCCATTAAGCCTTTTATGAAATGCTAGAATTGGACATATTATTTATCATAACCTTGGTTTATTGAAAATGGATATCATTACTGTATTTTTGGAAAGAATAGAAAACAACCATTCCATAATTCGACCTCTAGAGCATACAAAAAACTTTGATTGATGTACTCTAAATGGTGTGGCCCTATGCTTGTTCCTTCAACTAATCGAAATAAATACATAACTACCCTAAAATGTATTGAATATATTATTGTAAAGTAAATTAGAATTTGTTAAAAAGTTAAAAAAAAAGAAGTCATTTATGGATTGAAAGAGAAGGACAATCACATATTGGATCTCTTCATAATGATAATGGAAGAGAATACAACTCTAATGAATTTCCAAACTATATTTTTCAACATTGGATTCCACATAAAACCATGGTTCCATACAATCCTAAAAAAAATTGTGTTGTTAGAAAAATGAAGATGAATGTGTTGAATATGGTTAGCTCAATGATGTTTTTCCCAAAATGAGAAGTTGATGTTTTGGGTTGATGTGGTTCTAAATAAAGTGTATGTGAAAAAAAAACCCATCTCATGCTCTAGTAAGTAAGACTACTTATATATGGTGGTATGGATACATTCCTTCAGTAAGGCATCTCATGCTCATTATTTCAGCCTCTTATGCCTTCGTTCCTAATGAATAAAGAAGAAAACTTGATTAAAGAAGTTGTAATTGCATCTTCTTAGTGTTGTGAGGTATAACTAGGGAATATCTTCTTTACAATGAGGTAAACAACAAGTTCATTATTTCTATATATGTGAGAGTGGGTCTAAGTGGACAAGTTCAAATGAGATGGCTCACTTGACATCCACAGAAAAAGGCTTATGGAGAAATAGTTTGCATAGAGAGAAGGTGTTGATTATGAAGATACTCTTTCCCCTAGAACAAAATGGACCACCATTTGAACTCCCTTGATGTTGCTAGCTTAGAATGGATGGAAATTTTTTCAAATATATGTGAGAACAACTTTCTTGAATGGATACGTGAAAGAGAATGTTTAAGTGGATAAACATGAAGGTTTTTCTTGTGAATGAAAAAGAAAAAAATGTGTAAACTTATCATATCCTTATATGGATGAAAACAAGCACGAGGAGCTTGGTATGAAAATATGATTGATCGTATTGTGTAATTGAATTTAAAATATTTTAATCTTGACGATGCAATTCTTCTCGCTAATAATGTTGATAAAACTATTTATATTGTGTGATAAATATATATGATTTGTTGATGATAGGGAAAAATGAAAACCATATAGAATGGATAAAGAATGAATTGAAAAATGCTTTTGGGATGAAATATTTGAGACACCTTCACTACTACTTGGGAATTGAGGTGACTTGACATCCAAGGTATATATTCCTATTCCAAAATAAGTACATTGGAGAATGGTTGAATATGTTTGGCATGGCTAATGCAACCCTCTATCTACTATATTGGAACAAAAATTGAAGCTCACTCTAAAGGAAGGGAAAGAATTTGAGGGTGCTACCAAGTACAAATAGCTTGTGGGAAGTCAAATCTAGCCGGCAACTACGAGACTAAATATTTCATATGTTGTTGGAAATCTCTCATGCTTAATGTCAAAGTATTCTAAAGCACTACATTGGTCTCCTACATAAAGGGTTCTAAAGTACTTCACTAACTCAAGGCTTTGGACCCAAACATTCACGTGTGGATGACTTAAGTTCGATTAGATATTCAAACTTAGACATTGAAAAAGACAAATAAAATGGTGGACTTTCGGTTACCTCGCCACCAGTCATAGATGAATAGTTGTCTCCTAGAGATCATGCAAACAATCAGTTTTAGTAGATTCCACCACATAAACAAATATGCATTTGTTGTATGGGAAAAAAAGGGAGATTTTTAGCTTAGAAGAATACTTGAGTATTTGTAGGAGAAACAAGAGAATTATAGTATTCTTCTCATCAACAATACTTCTAGAACCAAGTTGACCAAGAATCTTAGATTCTATAATGGAACCAACCACATTAACAAAAAAAATCAATTGATTGAATGTCATGTAGAGGCCATGACTATTTTTTTAATAAATTGTTCCACTAATGAGAAAATTGCATACATTTCACAAAAGCACTCTGAAAAAAAAGGTTAAAAAATTCAAAAAAAAATTTAGGCTTACAAACAAACCTTTAACATAGTGCAATGAACACAGAACTTAAAGCTTCAGGATTTTATCCCACAAATATAAATGTAAATATATAAAATAAGAAACAACACCCAACAATCATTACACATCAATACATCAATACCAGGCATGAAATCTGATTATACATCATGAAAACATTATTGTCACGTAATGCATGATCTCTATCAATGTTATCCATATGTTCCTACACAAATTATTGATAACAATCTTCTTTATGGTCTCAATGATCATATATTATACATATTTTTAAACATTTGAAAGGTTCCCCACCTGTAACGGATGGGTTAATAACTTTTGAGGACCTCAAAAAATTAAGTGACATGATCTTTGCAAGTATCACTTATAATATTATTCAAAAATGGACCTTGTTTAACTTGGTTATCATAAAAAAAAATGAAACAAAATAGTATATATGAGATGAGATAATGATTTTTCAAAGTAGGCATACTTCTAACAATGTTCTGCGTCACAAATTCAACCTAAAAATAATTATATCACTGAATTCCATGTTTCAGAGTTTTTAAGTATATAATTCATCCATAACCCCAAAGATTTTCATGTGAATGAAACTCATTCATTAACGAAGACATTACCAACAAATCTAGAGTTGTCTGTCTCATTTTGCTATCGCTGCCACTCACATAGTTGGACCAATTCAAGTATCAATAGATGGATAGGACAATAAATATTTTTACTTCAACCAAACGAAAAACGAAAGCTTAGGGGCGTAATTATGCGTAACACGTCAAAGATTATGCGTGTAATTATGCGTAGCACGTCAAACTGCCCCATTAGGTAATGTAGGCTTCTAACGAATATAATTCAAAACGAAATGTCGGCTTCTAACCCATATAATTCAAAACGAATATTTATACAGAAAGAAGATATCATTATCGCAATTACACCTTCCATCATCCACTACTGAGTTTACGAAGTTTTATGTATGCCTGAGATTTTCTTAGGCACGATTTCTTAAAAACTACCCGGTTTTATTTCATCCCTGCCTGCGTCTGGAAGCTTGGGAAAACCAGGACAAAGTTGAACATCTCTGGATTCTGGATCAAAATCTGCCCAGGCTCGATACTATTTTAGCATATACATATATCTGCCATAAATTTCTTGCGGGGCGTTCTCGGTGCTTTATTTAACTGTATATTGTAGAGTTTATAATATTTCGGAATAATGCAACCAAATCCCACGACATCACCTGCGATTGATCCCCAGCAGCAGCGACCTGAACAACAGTTTATGACGATCCCCCTGTCTCCTGCTCAGTCTGGGTCTGCCCACCAAGAACCCCAGGACCAACCTCAGCTTCTTATTATGCCGCCATTCCCGCGACAAGTAAACTCTACAGACGAGATTAGGACCCTCTGGATCGGAGGTTTGCAGCATTGGATGGATGAAAATTATTTGCATCAATGTTTTGCTATGACCGGGAACCTTCTTTCTGTTAAGAATCAGACTTAAGATAATTCGCAATAAGCAGACCGGACAATCAGAGGGTTATGGCTTCTTGGAGTTTGTAAGCCATGCAGCGGCCCAAATGGCTCTGCAAAATTACAATGGTCTACCGATGCCCAGGGTTGAGGAATTTTACAGGCTAAATTGGGCAACTTATGGCAGTAGGGAAAAACGTGCGGAAGAATTTACTATATTCGTGGGAGATTTGGCATCTGATGACACCGACGAGTTGTTGCAACAGACCTTCAGAGCTAAATACCCATCTGTAAAAGGAGCAAAGGTTATTACTGACAAGAATACAGGTCGTTCAAAAAGATATGGGTTTGTAACGTTTGGGGATGAGAATGAGCAAGCTCGGGCTATAACAGAGATGAATGGAAAGCTTTGTTCTTCTAGACCTATGCGAATAGGTCCTGCCATGAGAAAGCAGACTCCAGCTTATCAGCAACCGTCTCCTAAAGTGGACGAGTCAGCCTCAGAGAATGATCCAAACAATACGACTTTATTTGTTGGCGGCCTAGACCCCACTGTTTCAATCGAAACGCTGACAGAGACATTTGGCCAGTTTGGTGGTCTTGTGTATGCAAAGATACCTTTAGGCAAGCGTTATGGATTTTTCCAGTTTAGCAACAGGGCGTCTGCAGAGTTAGCATTGCAAGTGCTACATGGTTTAGTTCTTGGTCATCGACCACTTAGGGTTTCCTGGAAACGAAGTCCTGCAAACGAACAGGTGCAGCATGTTCAAATACAACAACCAGATCTAAATTAATGGAATGGGGCTTATCATGGTCATGGACAAGGATACAATGATACTTATGGTTATATCTCAGAGCCTCAACAAGTATATCCATATCAGTGGACTAGGGTTGCTTATGGTGGTATATACAAGGATCCGATGTTCTTTATGGTTATGCACACAACCTGAAAATTCAGTTAGGTACATTAATACCTTTCGGGATACAAATTATCAGCAACGTCCACAGTGAATTAGTTATATTTTTTTCTCGTTATTGTTGCATTTAGATATTATTATGTTTTGTTCTTAAAAAGTAAATAACATGTTTTTAATGAAAAAAAATAAAATTGCTTTCATATAAATATCTAGATAATTTAGGAAATCTCACATTATTGTTTATGATGGGGCCACAAGATCTATTTAGATATGTTTATATGTCGCAACTTATACATCAAATGGGTGAAATTTGGAAGTTCCATCCTATGCATTTGATGGTTCAAGCGTGGTAGCCATGACAATAAGGCCCCATTGCACAAAAACTTCTCTATTTGAAAATATTATGACTCTGCGTGGTTCAGCCATTAAAGCATTGTCACCATACACGGGTGATCAAATAATTAAAGAAATTCAAACACGGCGTAGAGTATGTTATTTGATTAGAAATGTTCCTTGATCAGAAAAGGAAGAATGAGTCACATGATTATCTTAAAGAAAGGGATGTGGAATAAAGAATTTTAGATGCACGGGTGCCAAACACCATCATAGAGAAATACCCAAACTTCACTTTATTTGTTGTGGAAGAGATAGACATGATTCATCAACACATAGAATCCTTTAGGAGAATAAAAGACAATAGAGACCAAAATGAAGACATAGGTAAAACACCAAATGTTACTAAAGGTAAAGCAATTGAGTCTACTCATTATAATTTTTTTAATGCAATATTAGAGGAATTAAGCATTTTTTTCATGTGTTGTTTTCTTCTAGGAGTGATGCAAGTGCACAACTGGTTGTAAACTGCTTGATTTCCTAATTTTTAGGTGTTCAATTAGAGCGAAAGAGAGCATGAAGCTCAGGTTATGGTTGTTTCCAATGACCCAACAATAGTTCACACTTTAAGAAATTATGGGCTTCTCAAGTTCTTCATGATTCTGAGTATGAGGGCAAAGTTAGAGTTGTTGGAGCATTTGATTAGAGCCTAGGACATACATTGACGGTTCTTCACGATTGGAGAACATATTGTCAGAGTAGATGTTAATGATATCTATTTCTTCACAAGGCTTTCTTGTAGAGGGTCAAGTATCCCACTATGTGGACAGGGGAGAGTAGGAGAAACAATGAATGATTACATAATTGTTCATTTCCAGCCTCGCTTTTAAATTACCAAGAATGGAAAATATCGATAAAGGATGTCATGCAACTTCCCCTTAGGACAATGTTATTTACTATCACCGGGTTGTCTCATACTGCTACTTTACATCTAGCTACTAAATCTCAAATGCAATACACTTTAGAGTTCTTTGCATGTACAATATTTAACTAGTGTCAAGGAGTTTTTGTGAATATGAAAGAACAACTCAACTGGGCAAAGACATGATGACTAAGGAAATTTGAATATGGTTCTATTAGTCGAGCAACCGATACAAATTCTTTGTGGACTCACTAGATCGTCATTGGGAGCATAGCTTTCCCATGTTCTAGAGCAAAGGTTCTGAGTAAAACGATTAATCATAACAAACATATGGCTAAGGGAATGCCAACATCTACAAATAAAATGTAATATAATATGAGCAAAGGTGGTAGAAAACTGTAGAAAATACACTAGCAGACCTATACAATATGTACATAAAACCTATGCAGAAGAAAAGTAAGCATAATATTTTTTTAGGTATAACTCATTTGAGGTTTGTGCTAAGGAAATTCCATTAAAGTCAACCAGCTTATAGGACCCTTTTGCGGGTACATGTTTGACTATATATGGACCTAACCACAATTGTCCGAGCTTCCCAACCTCTAATTTGTTTGCTTCCTAGTTGTATAGAAGGACTAGGCCACTTTCAGAGAAGGCAGAGGGTTGAATATTATGGTCAAATTATGCTTTCACATGTTTCTTTTGCCTTATTTGCCATTGCAACAACATTTTAGGTCTCATCAAGCTTAGTTAGGTGCAAAAAAAATTCTTCTTTGGAAAATGTGAGCAATAGTCCAATGGCATGGTTTAAGGATGGAATTTCACTTTCAATGTGGACAATTTATTCTAGACCATACACCAATTACAAGGATGTGAATCGAATCATAGTTTGGACATATGTTTGGTAGGCCCACCAACTAGAAAAAAGAATAGTATGCCAATTCATCTTATAAATCCCTACCATGCATTCGAGCATCATTTTCAAAGCCTTATTAATGACTTCTCCTTTATCACTAGCTCGCGAGTGATAGGGATTTGATCTATCATGTTGAAAATCCAACTTAGTAGTGAGTCCAAACATCATGTAATTTCAAAAATGGTTCCCATGGTCTAAAATGATGGCTTGTGGCACACTAAACATGGCAATAACATGGTTGAAAAGGAACAATGCAACATTTTTGTCGTTGTTGTCATATATAGGCATCACTTCAACCTATGCAGTAAAGTAGTTTGCAAAAATGATAATGTATCGATGTCATCCATCTGAGAGAGAGTTACATGTCGTGAAGTCAATTCCCCATTTAGAAAAAGGTCCAACAACAATAATAAGATGCATAGGAGCAGATGGAGCATAGGCTTTCCTATTATAGATCTCAGATGCATGACACTTTTGGACAATGAGGATGAAATCTTGAAACATGGTAAGCGAGATGTAACCATCATGTAATTATTTTAGGCGGTCACATACCTAGACATATTATTGTACTAACACCATAGAAATTATGGGAACTGGTGCATCTAAATAGAGGAAATGGTCTCGTTGATAGTCACGGGGATATAATAATGAACCTCAAGCTAACACATATTTTTAGAGCATTGAAATCATTTTGAGAATTGTGATCCCAATCGAAGGGAAGAGGGACAAGTAAAATCCTTTTGTAAGTTATGCGTAGTTCACGACAAATAAACACAGAAAGTTACCCTTCCCTTGGAGAAATTGTAACTAAACGAGTGGGGAGGGACAAGTAAAATCAATTATTTCTTGTACTTTCATAGGAAAAATGTAGATCCAATTCTTAGACTACAAATCCTACAAGTCAACTAGGTTGAACACAAAAAACACATTTATGTAGGTTTAATCGTGTGTTATAATGTTGAAATCATAGGACGATGCCTCTGAGATGCATAATATCATGTAAATCATAGTTGATTTCCCTTTGGTAAGTTGTGTTAGTGTTATTACGACCAAAAGGAAGTCTGAGGTAGGAAAACATAACCCATGGACAAATGAACAAAATTTTGTGCTCGTGAGATGAGAGTATGTTGATTTGTTTTTAACCAAAAAATTCATCCATAAATGAAAAAGTTTCGCTTTCAGAATTGTCATCAACAATTTGGTCGATAAAACAGGTTGGATAATTGTCTTTCGGACAAGCGCAGTTAATATCCCGATAATCAACACATACTTAGATTCTTTGTTTTTTCTTCATTATAGGAACTATATTTGAGTCCCAGTTAGTTAAAAGAATAGGGTAAATAGAACCATCTTTTCAAAAATATTTTCAAGTTCAACTTTTGTGAAAGCATCATTTTTTGACTCAACCAGATGTAAACATTTTTGAATGGGTTTAGCATTCGGATAAGTTTTAATCTCATGTACCACAATATTTGAATCGGTGCCTAGAATCTCTTCATATGGGAAAGTGAAAATCAAAAATATTTCTTGAAAAAGGGCATTATAAATCTTAATCTCATCGAAAGAACAAGATGTGCTAATATGGAAATTTTCAGTAACACTCGGTTTAATTGAAATATCAAGGGGAATGGTCCCCTCTATATTTTCTAAGTTCTTCTTAGAATTCACCTTATGAATGGCAATAGAATCCTCAAGTGTCTTAGTAATATTGGGCGAGTAAAAGTCTTCAAGATTATTCTGAATGTTTTCACGTAATGAGCAATGATGATGATTATCATCCCATAGTGCTTTGTCCAAGGTCATGATCTTCATGATGGTTTCGCCAATTCAAAATATGTCATTGAAAGGGTCAGAATTTGAAACTAAATCTTGGGAATGATGAACCCAATTTAGTGAGGTATCAATCTCATAATTTCTCAAATGAGTTTAATAAATCTCTTCATACTCTATCTCGACGGGATTGAGTGTTATACAGTCGCCAAATGAGTCAATTTTAGAGATTTCGTGCACTATCCAGGGATCATATGGAACAATGGAAGGTGAAATCACATTGATAGGGAAAACTAGATTGGAAATGTCAAGAGGAGATAGTGTAAAATTTTCGATTAAGGATGAATCTTTAAGCAATCCTATCCCAATATGTTGATAACGGTGTGGAGATTCACCCACAAGTGGAACGCTTCTTTGACTTTAGGAATCAGAAACAAAAAAGAAAAGTTGATCTATGGAAACAATTCACCCCATGGTGAGGAAAAGTAATCATCCTAAAATAGGTTGAGACCATTGCGACCATGGCATAAATCCATGTTTGCCCTAGTAAGAGGTTATGATCTAAAGGTTTGCCAATGATTTCAACCTCCACCGAGTATTTTTGTCCCATCTAATTATATTTGTAACGAATTCAATATCCCATAAGGTTTAAATTCTCTTTCATCAAAATCCTTAAGGGTTGTGAGTGACTCATTAACCTATGGAGAGCTGATGGATTTCGAGCACGAAAGTTGAGGCCCCTTATTAGGTCCCTATAATACCAGTGATTCCACCATTACTATTGTCATTGTATCCCTTATTGTTATTGTTGTGCCCATGCTGTCCCCATATTGTTATTATTGTGCCCCATAGAATCCTTCTATTGTTTTTTTTGTGCCTTTATATTATTATTGTTAGGTTGGCTTGGTTATATTGTGATCCCTTAGACTCCTATATATAGAAAGGAGGTTTTTTCATTTGAATCATCCACGAATTGTTCATTTGTGTAATGTAAAGGCGGTTGCGCCCTCGAAGAAGCTTATTTCTAAGGCGTTGATCTATATTTTCTATCTTTTTGTGAGCTGGTTTCATAACATTTGGTTTCAGAGCTTTGGATTCTATGGTTTTGCTAGTCCAAATAGGTCATCGTGGAATTTACACTCTAGCCTTTTTTGCTGTGATGTTTTAGAGGCTGAAAAAAACCCATTTGAGAAGAAATCTCGCTGAACCTTGGGTCCGAATTTCATATGTTGTCTTGCTATATGTTCAAAGATATGATCCGAGGAATTTAGGGATTTAGAATTTCATCTAAAACAGGTCATCGTAGAATTTGCGCTATAAATCTTTCACTACAAAGTTTTAGAAGCTAAAAAAAAACCCATTTGGGAAGAAGTTGGTCTGAACCGTGGCTTCGAATTCAGATCTTATCTCGTTATATTTTAGAGATATAATCTAAGTAAGTTAGGTTTTTTGGAGACCCCTGAATTACATTCCGAACATGTCACCTTAGGAAACTCATCATAAATTTATCTTTGAGCATCATTTTGAATTTTCATAAGAATTTACAAAAGGAGGATGGACTGTAGTTTTTTGGGTACCATTTTCAAATCCTAAGGTTTAAACAGTGACCCGCAACACGTCGTACAAGTTTGCTTTACTAAACAAGTCTATACTTAGGTCATGGTGGGAGATTTGGCATAAATCTTCATTGGAGAATCCAATCTTGATCAGACTTGTGGAGTTAGAAATATTACTCAGAGGGTTACTACAGGAAGAAATTTTAGACCTTGGAGATCTAAAATTATAGAAATAAATCAGATCCAATATCAATCTCCTACAATGTGAAAAAAAAGGTGTGTAGTTTTTTTTTGCATAAGCTTTGTTTCAAAAATTAGTTTGAAGGAATTCAAAGGTCATAGTGAAGCATTATTATCAGTAATTGATGCCCCAAAGAAAGAAAATGGAAGCACCTAGTAAGCAACCTAAAATCTTTAGCATGACTCATGAAGAAGAGGAAGAAATGCAACATGATATATCAAAATTACAAGACCAAGTGCAAAAAATGTCGCTTGCACAAAAAGCAACATAATCTATGATGGATGGTTTAAAGAACTGCGTATATGCTAAGATGAATGGTATGGAAACTAATATGGAAGAGGTGGAAGCTAAGATGGACAATTTGAAGACAAATTTGAAGACAGGCATGGAAGATTTGAAGATTGATTTGAAGACAATTTTGACAAAATTTCTACAAAAATGATTACTAATAGCGAAAGGGTAACAAAGGAAACTCATGATGGGAACAAAATAAATGTTAATCATTATTTCATAGACTCTAACATTGGATCGAAGAACCACCATGTTCCAAAGATCGCTATGAGGAAGTTTGATGGCAAGGATCCTAGAACATGGATACTACAGATGGAGCAAATTTTTGATCTCCATAATGTGCGAAATACACAAAAGTACGCATTACAACTTATATTTGGAACTAGATCAGTTTGCATGGTATCGATGGCTTTTCTCTCGTAAACAAATTGTCACTTGGGCTATTTTTACAGATGAAATGATAACACATTATGAGGATACAAAAAGCAACACTTTTTTTAGCCAATTGATAAATCTCAAACAAAACGGTTCAATGATGGAGCACATTGAGGACTTTCAAAAATTCAATATAAGGGTAAAAGATTTTCCAGAGGAACATAGGATTGATGTGTTCATAGGGACTTTAAATATAACATCCAACATGAGGCTCACCTTTGGGAACGAGATTCTTTGGAGAAGGCATTCGGATTGGCAAGAAAAATGGAAAAAAAAATTATGGCAACAAGGAAGTGTTACTACCCCTAGCCATCCACAACCTACAACGCTGACACCACAACAATTGAAAGAAAAAAGAGCAAAAGGGCTTTGTTACAGTTGTGATAGCAAACACAACATATGTTGTAAGTGTTTTGAGAAGAAATTATTTTACATAGATTGTGAAGAGGAGAAATAAAAGCAACAAGAAATGTTAAAAGAAGAGGATATGCACCAAGAACAAACCTTTGAAAAATAAGAAATGAATCTGACGATATCTTGTAATGCATTGGCTGGAATTACCACTACTCAAACTATCAAGATAGAAGGGCATATCAAGAAGAAATAGGTAATAATGTTGATTTATTCGGGAAGTACCCATAATTTTATTCATTGTAAGATAGCCAAGGAATTTAATTGCTTCCTATATCCAGCACCAGAGTGTCAAGTGATGGTTGCAAGTCAAGGAACCATAAATTGCTCAGGAAAGTGCCATAATATAAAGCTATCCATGGGAGAAGATCTATTGAATAGCTCAATGCTTTCCATTCCAATGGGTGGTGCTCATGTTGTACTATGTGTCCAATGGCTACAATCCTTGGGTAAAATAGCTTTTAATTTTCAAGAACTTTCATGAAATCCTCTTCAGAAGGAAAGGAAGTTGAATTATGGGGTATTGCAGGGAAACTGGTAAAGATAATCAGCTCTAACAGAATGACAAATCTTCAAAAGAAAGAACAACGAGGCATAATTGCACAATTACGTTCACTAGAGGTTCCCATATTGAAAACATCCATTTCTCCATAGCTCCAAAATGTGTTGGACAATCATTCCAATGTATCTGAGACTCCCAAAGGCCTCCCACCTATTCAGGATCATGATCATTGTTAATTCACTATAATATTAGTGATCCCCCCATTACTATTGTCGTTGTATCCCTTATTGTTATTATTGTGCCCCGATTGTCCCCATATTATTATTATTGTACCCCATAGAATCCCTCTATTGTTATTTTGTGACTTTATATTATTATTGTTAGGTCGGCTTGGTTATATTGTGTCCTTGTAGACTCATATATATAGAAAGGAGGTTTTTTCATTTGAATCATCTAAGAATTGTACATTTGTGTAATGTAAATGAGGTTGCCCCCTCAAAGAGGATTATTTCGAAGGCGTTGATATATCTTTTCTATATTTTTCTGAGCTGTCTTCATAAGATTTGGTATTAGAGATTTGGATTCTAGGGTTTCGCTGCTCCAGATAGGTCATCATGCCATTTTCGCTATAACTTTTTTCTGTGATGTTTCAGAAGCCAAAAAAAAAACCCATTTGGGCCGAAATAGTCCTAAACATCAGTTCCAAATTTCAGAGATTTTCTCGCTATATTTATGGAGATATGATCTGAGGAAGTTTTCATTTTTGCAAAATCCCGAATTACATTCCAAACAGGTCACTTGGGGAAAATCATCATAACTTTTGTTTTATGCATGAGATTCAAATTTCATTAGAAGATTTAGAAAGAGGATAGCCTCTAATTTTCTGTGTATCAGTTTCATGTACTAAGGTTGAAACAGTGACACATGGCATGTCGTACAAGTTCGCTCTACTAAACTAGTCTATAATCAGGTCACCATGGGTGATTTGGCATAACTCTTCCTTAGAGAATCAAATTTTGATGAGACTGGTGGAATTTCAAAGAGGACGAAAGGGCTATTGCAAGTCATGATTTCAGAACTGAGAGATCCAAAATTATAGAGGTACATCTGATTCAATATCGAGCTCCTACAAGTGAGAAAAGGTGTGTATTTTTAAATTTTTTGCATAAGCTTGGTTTGAAAAATTAGTTTGAAGGAATTCAAAGTTCAGAGTGAAGGATTATTATTGGTAAGTGATGCCCCGATGGAAGAAAATGGAAACACCTAGTAAGCAACCTAAAATCTCTTGCATGACTCATGAAGAAGAGGAATAGATGCAACATGATATATAAATATTATGAAACCAAGTGCAACAAATTTCCCTCACACAAAAGGTAACAGAAAATAAGATGGATGGTTTAAAGAAAGATGTAGAAGCTAAGATGGATGGCGTGGAAGCTAAGATGGATGGCATGGACACTAAGATGGAAGCTAGGATGAATGGCATGGACACTAAGATGAATGGAATGGATGATAAGATGGAAGAATTGAAGATAAATTTGAATAATTTGCTACAAGAAATGGTCACTAATGGTAGAAGGGTAGTAAAGGAAACTCATGATGAGAACAATATAAATGTTAATCATTATTTCATAGACTCTAATGTTGGATTGAAGACCCACCATGTTCCAAAAATCAATATGAGCAAGTTTGATGGCAAGGATCCAAGAACATGAATACTACAGATGGAGCAATTTTTCGATGTCCATAATGTGCAAAACACACCAAAGATATGTATTGCAACTTTATATTTGGAACCAAATCAGTTTGTATGGTATCGATTGCTTTGCTCTCATAAAAAAATTGTCACTTGGGCAATTTTTACGGAAGAAATGATAGCACATTATGAGGATACAAAAAGAAACACCTTTTTTAGTCAATTGCTAAATCTCAACCAAAAGGGTTCAATGATGGAGCACATTGAGGACTTCCAAAAATCTAACATAAGGATAAAACATATTTGAGAGGAGCTCAGGATTGATGGGTTCATAGGGACTTTAAAGGATAATATCCAACATGAGGTTCGCCTTTGGGAACCTGATTCATTGGAGAAGGCATTCAGGTTAACAAGAAAAACGGAAAGCAAATTGATGGCAACCAGGAAGGCTACCACTCACAACTATAAAATGGAAGTGTTGCCACCCCATGCCTTCCACAACCTATAAGGTTGACACCACAACAATTGGAAGAAAAAAGAGAAAAAGGGATTTGTTATAGTTGTGATACCAAATACACTAAAAGTCGTAAGTTTTCTGAGAATAAATTATCTTACATAGATTGTGAAGAGGAGGAAGAAAAGGAAAAAGAAACATAAAAAGAAGAGGATATACTCCAAGAACAAACCCTAGATAAAGAAGAAATGAATCCGACCATATATTCTAATCCATTGGGTGGAATTACCACTCCTCAAACTATCAATATAGAAGGACATATGAAGAAGAAAAATTTAATAGTGTTGATAGATTCAAGAAGTACCCATAATTATATTCATTATAGGATAGCAAAGGAATTGAATTGCTTCCTATATCTAGCACCATAGTGTCAAGTGATGGTTGCAAGTGGAGGAACCATAAATTGCTTTGGAAAGTGCCATAATATCAAGTTATCCATGGGAAAATATGTATTGAACAACCCAATGCTTTCAATTCCAATGGGTGGTGCTGATGTTGTACTAGCAGTCCAATGGCTACAATCCTTGGGTACAATAGCTTTTAATTTTCAATAAATTTTCATGAAATTTTCTACGGAAGAAAAGGTATTTGAATTAAGGGGTATTGTAGGGAAGTCGGGAAAGATAATCAGCTCTAATGGTATGACAAAACTTCTAAAGAAGGAATAATGAGGTGTAATTGCACAGTTATGTTCACTAGTGGTTCCCACATCGAAATGATCTATTTCTCGAGATCTCCAAAAAGTCTTGGACAATCATTCCAAGGAATTTGATACTCCCAAAAGTCTCCCACATATTCATGATCATGATCATGCTATTCATTTGATTCCAGTAAGAGTTCCTCCAAACATGAGGCTGTACAAATACCCCTATGCCCAAAAGAATGAAATTGAGTGTATGGTTGCCGAAATACTATAGGCTCGTATAATGCAACCTAGTCAAAGTTCTTTCTCTGCTCCAGTACTATTAGCTCATAAGAAGGATGTATTATGCCACATGTGTCCAGAGAATAGGGAGCTCAACAAGCTCACTATTAAACATAAATTTCCCATTCTTGTCATTGATCAATTATTGAACGAATTGCATGGATCAATTTACTTCACCAAGTTGGATCTTCATTCAAGATATCATCAAATGAGAATGAAGACCGAAGACATTCCAAAAACAACATTAAGAAGTCATGAGGGTTATTATGAATTTTTGGTCATGCCTTTTGGCCTTACTAATGCACCTTCTACATTTCAAGGTTTCATGAATTCTATTTTCAAACCCTTCCTTACAAAATTTGTGTTAGTATTTTTTGATGGTATACTAATCTACAGAAAGTCTTGTAAGGATCATGTCCAACATGTTTACATGGTGCTCAAACTATTGGAGGAGAAACAATTATATGAAAAAATAACCAATTGTTTCTTTGGAGTACAGGAGGTCAAATATCTGGGTCATATTGTATCTCATGAAGGTGCTAAGGTAGACACTAGCAAAATAAAAACCAATAAGGAATGGAAAATCCCCACATCGATAAAGCATCTACGAGGATTTCTCAGGCTGATAGGGTATTACCAAAAGTTTCTTAAGAATTATGGGAGAATAGCAGCACCTCTAACAACATTATTGAAGAAAGATGCATTTTCATGGACTCCAGAAGCAAAAAAGGACTTCACAAAACCTTTTGCTGTGGAATGTGATGCCTGAGGAAATGGAATCGGTGTTGTTTTAATGCAAGAAGAAATACCCATTTCTTTCGAAAGTCATCCAATCAAAGGAAAGTATTTACACAAAGCTATTTATGAGAAGCAAATGTTGGCATACTACATGCACTTAAGAAATGACGACCCTAACTAATGGGAAGACACTTCAAGGTAGAAACAAATCATGATAGTCTTAAATAATTCTTAAAACAAATATTATCTTCAGAAGAGTAACAAAAATGGGTCACAAAGATGTTGGGTTATGACTTTGAAATCATCTACAAAAAAGGGAAGAAAAATGTTGTGGCAAATGCACTCTCAAGAAAGGATGAGGATGTGGAAGCATTTCTTTGCGCCATTACTATTGTCCAACCAGATTAGATAAATGAGGCAAGGGATGAATGGAAGAATGACAAGGAAGTGTGGGAACTCATTCAAAAGATACAACAAGATCATAGTACATATGATACACTTATTTGGAAAAATGATTTGTTATGGTAAAAGGATCGGGTATACCTATGTAAAAATTCCAAGTTCAAACAAAAGATTCTTAGGGAATTACATACCTCTCCTTTAGGATGAAACTTAGGATTTCTAAAGTTTGTGGTGGAATGTTTGGTTTGCCAACAAAATAAAGTTGGAACAATTAAGAACCCAGGACTATTACAACCTTTATCCATTCCAAGCCAACGTTGGGAGGAGGTTTCAATGGATTTATCATAGGTTTACCCGAGTCTGAAGGAAAGAGTGTTATCATGGTGGTAGTTGACAGACTTACCAGGTATGCACACTTTTTTGCATTATCTCATCCATTTAAAGTGAGTACAGTTTCTACATCCTTTATGGAAACAATTCAAAAGCTACATGGAAACCCAAAGTTATTGTAATTGACATAGATTCAATTTTCATTGGAAATTTTTGGACATAATTATTTTCTTTTCTTGGTACTAAGTTATCTCATAGCTCATCTTATCATCCTCAATCTGATGGGAAGATTGAGATAGTAAGCAAATGTTTGGAAGGATATCTTCATTGCTTTGTATCTGATAAAAAAACTGAATGGGTCAAATGGTTACCTCTGGCTGAATGGTGGTATAACACTTCCATACTGCAGCAAAAATGACCCCATTTATGGCACTCTATGGATATTACCCACCATCCACTACATCATATTTAAGAGAGAATTCCAAGGTTCAAGCAGTGGAAGCTCACCTCGAATATCAACAACAAGTTCTCCCACTCTTAAAGGATAACCTCACCTTGGCACAGAATAGAATGAAACACCAGACAGATCAACATTGCAATGAAAGAAGTTTTGATGTAGCTTATTGGGTATTCCTATGGCTATAGCCATATAAACAAATGTCACTCAAGCAAGCTAAGATGGATAAAAAATTATCCCCAAAGTATTATGGTGCATATAAGGTGTTGCAAAAGATAGGTACTATGGCATACAAGTTGGAGCTTCCTACGGCTTCTCAAGCGCACCCCGTTTTCCATGTTTTATGCTTAAAGAAGGTTATAATTGACAAGCTTACAGTTCAGACAATATTGCAAGAACTTGAAGAGGAAGGAAAGATGATATTGGAACCTGAAGCAGTCAAACAAACAAGAACATTATAGGTGTGAAATAGATCAATTCCAGAGTATCTCATCAAGTGGAATAACTTACCCATTGAAGATTCCACATGGGAGGATGAGAATTTTATACAAAAGCATCAAAATCTACTCAAGAGTTCAGGAGAGCAATTTTTTTGAAGGAAAGGGGCATGCTAGGTCCCTATAATATTAGTGATCCCCCCATTACTATTGTCGTTGTATCCCTTATTGTTATTATTGTGCCCCTATTATCCCCATATTGTTATTATTTTGCCCCATAGAATCCCTCTATTGTTATTTTTGTGCCTTTATATTATTATTGTTAGGTCGGCTTGGTTATATTGTGACCCCTTACACTCCTATATATAGAAATGAGGTTTTGTCATTTGAATCATCTAAGAATTGTTCATTTGTGTAATGTAAAGTTGGTTGCCCCCTCGAAGAGGCTTATTTCTAAATCATTCATCTATCTTTTCTATCTTTTTGTGAGTTGGTTTCATAACAATCATGTTATTAATTTGATTCCAGGAAATGTTCCTCCAAGCATCAGGCCTTACAGATATCCCTATGTCCAAAACAGTGAAATTAAATTTATGGTTGAAGAAATGTTAGAATCTCGTATAATTGAACCTAGTCAAAGTTCTTTGTTTGCCTTAATAGTATTGGTTCACAAGAAGGATGGATCATGGCGCATGTGTCCAGATTATAGGGAGCTCAACAAGCTCACTATTAAATATAAATTTTCCATTCTTGTCATTGATGAACTTTTGGATGAATTGCATGAATCAATTTACTTCACCAAGTTGCATCTTTGTTCAGGATATCATCAAATCAGAATGAAGACTGAAGACAGTCCAAAAACAACATTTAGAACTCATGAGGGTCATTATGAATTTTTGGTCATGTCTTTTGGCCTTTCTATGCACCTTCTACATTTCAAGTTTTGATGAATTCCACTTTCAAACCCTTCCCTGGAAAATTTTTGTTAGTATTTTTTGATGATATACTAATCTACAAGGCTTGGAAGGATCATGTCCAACATGTTGACATGGTGCTCAAACTATTGGAGGAGAAACAATTATATGCAGAAATCTCCAAATGTTTCTTTGGAGTACAAGAGGTGGAATATCTGGGTCATATTGTATGTCATGAAGGTGTCAAGGTAGACCCTAGAAAAATTAAAACCATTAAGGAATGGAAAATACCCACATCCATCAAACATCTACTAGGATTTCTTGGGTTGATAGGGTATTATTGCAAGTTTGTTAAGAATTATGGGAGAATAGCAACACCTCTTACAACATTATTGAAGAAAGGTGCATTTTCATGGACTCCAGAAGAAACAGAGGCCTTTGAACATCTTAAAGAGGAAACGTGCCAAGCACCAGTCTTAGCTACACTAGACTTCACAAAAACCTTTATTGTGGAAGGCAATGCCTCAGGAAATGGAATTGGTAATATTTTAATGCAAGAAGAAAGACCCATTTCTTTAAAAGGTCGTCCAATCAAAGGAAAGCATTTACACAAAGCTACTTATGAGAAGGAAATACTGGAAATAATACATGCACTTAAGAAATGGCAACCCTACCTAATGGGAAGATACTTCAAGGTAAAAAAGATCATGATAGTCTTAAATAATTTTTAGAACAAAGATTATCTTCAAAAGAGCAAAAAAAATGGGTCACAAACTTGTTGGGTTATGATTTTGAAATCGTCTACAAAAAAGGGAAGAAAAATTATTTGGTAGATGCACTCTCAAGGAAGGATAAGGATGTGGAAGCATTTCTTCGCACCATTTCTATTATCCAACGAGATTGGATAAACGAAGCAAGGGATGAATGGAAGAATGACGAGGAAGTATGGGCACTCATTCAAAGGATACAACAAGATCCTAGTACATATGTTACATTTATTTGGAAAAATGATTTGTTATGGTAAAAGGATTGGCTGTACCTATGTAAGAATTCCCAGTTCAAACAAAATATTCTTAGGGAATTACACACCTCTCCCTTAGGACGACACTTAGGATTTCTAAAAACGTACCACAGGGTAAAGAAGGATTTTTTTTTTTGGATGGCCTTAAATTGGATATTCAAAAGTTTGTGGCAGAATGTTTGGTTTGCCAACAAAATAAAGTTGAAATAATTAAGACCCGAACACTATTACAATGTTTATCCATTCCAAGCCAATGTTGGGAGGAGGTTTCAATGGATTTTATCACAAGTCTACCCAAGTTCGAAGGAAAGAGTGTTATCATGGTGGTAGTGGAAAAACTTACCAAGTATGTACAATTTTTTGCATTATCTCATCAATTTAAGGCGAGTACAGTTTCTACAGCATTTATGGAAACAATTCAAAAGCTACATGGAAACCCAAAGTTATTGTAATTGACACAGATTCCATTTTCACTCGAAATTTTTGGATAGAATTATTTTCTTGTCTTGGTACTGAGTTAGCTCATAGCTCATGTTATCATCCTCAATTTGATGAGAAAAATGATATAGTAAACAAATGTTTGGAATGATGTCTTCATTGCTTTGTATCTGATAAACAAACACAATGGGTCAAATGGTTGCCTCTAGCTGAATGGTGATATAACACTTCCTTCGATACTGCAACAAAAATGCACCCACTTATGTAACTTTATGGATATCATCCACCATCCATCACATCATATTTAAGAAAAAATTCTAAGGTTCAAGTAGTGGAAGATCACATCGAGCATCAGCAACAAGTTCTCCAAATCTTAAAGGATAACCTCACTTTAGCACCAAATAGAATGAAAAAGTAGGCATATCAACATCGCAATGAAATAAGTTTTGATGTAGGTGATTGAGTATTCCTATGTCTACAACCATAGAAACAAATTTCCATCAAGGAATATAAGAAGGATAATAAATTATCACCAAAGTATTATGGGTTGTACAAGGTGTTGCAAAAGATATCTACTATGGCGTACAAATTGGAGCCTCATGCATCCTCTTGAGTGCACCCAGATTTCCATGTTTCATGCTTAAAGAAGGTTACAGGTGACAAGATTCCAGTTCAAGCAATATTTCCAAAACTTGATGAGGAAAGAAAAATCATATTAGAACCTTAAGAAGTCAAAGAAAGAAGAACTCGACAACTACGAAATCGATCGATTTCAAAGTATCTCATCAAGTGGAAGAAATTGCCAGTTGAATATTCCACATACGTGGATGACAATTTTAAACAAAAGCATCCAAAACTACTCAAGTGTTGAGGAAAACACATTTATGAAGGAGAGGCGCATGTTGGGTACCTATAATACTAGTGATTCCCCCATTACTATTGTCATTATATCCCTTATTGTTATTTGTGTGCCCCTATTGTCCCCATATTGTTATTATTGTGCCCCATAGAATCCCTCTATTGTTATTTTTGTGCCTTTATATTATTATTGTTAGGTCGGCTTGGTTATATTGTGACTCCTTAGAGTCCTATATATAGAAAAGAGGTTTTGTCATTTGAATCATCCAAGAATTGTTCATTTGTGTAATGTAAAGGAGGTTGCCCCCTTGAAGAGCCTTATTTCTAAGTTGTTGATCTATATTTTCTATCTTTTTGTGAGCTGGTTTCATAACACCCCTTCCTCTATGATTGTGGGATGGATAGTATATATTTAAGTTTATTTTCATAGATTTATTGTGACAAACTATTCAGTCAAATATCCACTAGTTGTTTATAGATCATATTGGTTATAAAGGAGTTTTCTTTTGGAATTTTATGGGAACTTGTAGGGAATTAGATTAATTTAATCATCAATTCATAAAACACTATCCATGGCTAATGAATCGGTTTATGATAACCCTCAAGATTAGTAGAGGATAGATCTGCATGGATGGAAGATAAAGTTACAAATATAAAACATAATTTGAACCTTGGCATAACCAATAATCTTGCTTTGATTAGAGAAGATGAGGGTTCCAGGTAAGAGGTAAAAATCGAGGGAAAATCAAGGGATCATGTAGAGTTAGGGAAGGAGTTCAAGAAACCCAAGAAAAGCAGTTGATTTTGAGTGTTACAAACTATTCATAGTTTCTCTTTATGATGGAGTAATATATATATATATCAAGGTGAGATTGATTTTTGAAATTAGGTTATTGGTTGTGAAAGTTAGAGGTTTATTTAAGTGCTCACCTTATAGAGGAGGAGAAAAAAAATTAATTTTCTCATTTGAAATTAAAGGGTGATGCCCCAACCTAGTTGGAAAGCCACATGGGAATACATAAAAAATAAGGGGATCCTCTAGTAACTAAGTGGGAGGATTTTAAAACCCTATCAAATTCCCAATTCTAATTTATGAGGTATTTAAAGGACTCGTGGATTCAGTGGAATTACTACAAGTAGAGATAGGGATAACATCTATAGTAGTACACCACATGATTTAAAATGATTGAAATAATGTTGGTTATCTCTCCCATGATCCTGGATTTACTCCTCAAGTATATAGAACATCCACACAACCATTGGTGAAAGCAATTCATGTTTTCCAAAACTACAATGATGGATGAGACTTGTTTGCAAGAATAATCACTTGAAAAATAGGCCTAAAGAAAGGCCAGTCAAGTGGTTCAAAGTAGAAGGAACATTAAGAATATTCCAAGGGGGGAAGAATAAGTGGAAAAGGGGAAAGTAAATGAATAAAAAGAACTACACCAAAGAAAAAAATCTTGAAAAAATGCAACATTGATGATCATATATATGAGAGGTTTTGGAAATTACATTGAGGACTCAACTTGAACAATGAAAAAAAACATGCGAAGGAAAAAAATGTCACAAGCATGTATTTGAGCAATTAGGTCGAAATCCCCATCTTGTTATTTTTGAGTTCCTTTAGTAACATGGGAGGAAGTTTTTCAGTATTTATTTTTTTTGAGAGTAACTGCTTAAACTCCTTCAAATTGTGGATTGAATTCATTAGAAGGTTGTGATACCATGTTGATGCCCTTCCTTCAAGAGTAAACGAAAACAACCTACATGTGAAAATATCAAAACATACTTCTATCATCCTTAAGTTCATCTAGAAGTCATCCATCTTCTTTACAACCTTCATTTTCATGTCACAATCATACTTTGTAAGTAGATTCCCTGGGTGCTTATGTAAGCAATGAAGTTGAATCAGAAGAGTAAGAGGCTTGTGGGACATCCAATCCAATTTGTCATCAACCATGTTTGTATATGTTTCCTCTTGTTCACTATCTAATTCCAAATACTCTTCTTCTTCATTACTAGGATTCTCGTTATTGTTGAAGTTGTCACTATCACTCAACACTACATTACTTGAAATATGAAAATTTTCCCTGTCTCCCTCCATATTTTCAGCATTTGTTAGTGTGATGTTCCCTTGATGTAAAATTTGCTCAATTGGGTAAGCTAAATCATGAAGGAAAGAATTAAACAACTATTGGATTGAAGAAGCATTAATGGTGGGTCGTCTCTTTCTTTGAATACCTATGAGGAAAAATTAATGTAGGAGAGAGTAATACAAGAGCTCTTGCAATCTTATGTGTGATAGGAAGAATATCTTGAAGCTGATTGTAAGTAACCTCATAGGCATGTTCTAGACCTTTAGGAGATGATTCTTCTTTCTTGAATATGTGTGATGGAGTTGGACTCGGAAAATTGTTGCCTTGGGGTGAAATTTCTTGATGTTAATGTGTTGAGTCATCAACCGTACACTAGCATCCCTCCTTCTAGTAAAAAAGGTTTGAAGTTGTTTGAAGTCTATTAGCACAAGGGGTATACCCAATATGAAGTTCCAATTAGACCTCACACTGTTTGGGATAGGATCCCCATCTAAAAAATTTGCCTGACTACCATTATAATGACATTAAAGATTTCCCTTGGCTGAAATCAACAACATAAGAGAGCATGCACATAACTTCCAAGATAAGCAAGAAGTTAGTTTTGTGAAACATACAATGGAAATGTGTATAAAGTACTTTCATGGATGGAGTAAAGGAAAGTGATCCTTTAGAAGAAAAGTAATAGTCACATCACAATAATGAAACACACATACATAGAAATAATCATTAATTAATTTGAAAAATAGTTTGAAAATAATCAATGATCATGAAAGCAAGTAAGACACATGTTTCAATTAAGATATATACCCAATCAAATGAAATAGTTCATTTTCCTTAGTAGCCCCAAGAGTTAGCTCAATCATTCAAATTAGTGCCTCACCAATCAGGAGGCACAGGGTCAATTCTCAAAAGCTCTTAGGGTCAGGTCAGTAAATAGGCTGAGGGGTGTGACCCCTTCGGGTGGGGTCCACCCTAGTGTTGATCTGTGGATGTAGCGGCTACCCAGTGACCACGGGTATCTGTGAACCACAAGTGAAAAGAAAAAGTTCATTTTACTTAGTACATATGAACATAAACATACATGGAAAACAAGAAATAATAATCCTACAACGTTCACAATACTTGCGTGAAAGTATTCTGGGCTCTGACAACTTCAAAACAGAAATCTAAAGTGTCAAGATACATGATTATAATGATGTATCAGAAGCCCCAATAGTGGAACATGAAGCTACCACTTACTCCTCAAAGAATGACATCTATCTCTTATGTTATGCTTGGGAACCTAACACTAAAAGTAATTTGATTCAGTTATGATGGTTTATTTATAACAAATGAGGTGACATTTCACCTCTCATATGACTCTCGAGTTACCACATGACTCTTGAACTTCCCTAAGTCCTTTGGACTTACTAGCGACTCTTCACATTACATGTGTGACACTTGGGCTTCCACACATTTTCCATTTCCTATTTTTTGAAATTACAATATTACATTCCACAAAAATTATTGCAAAATTACATTACACATAACTTGTTGCAAAATACATGGTAGGCTTGCCTTCTGGGAATGCACTATGCACTCATGAAGATAAGTTTTTGTGAAGTATAGCATAGAGCATAGGTTCAAGGTATGAGAATATAATGATGGTGGCTTCCAGATGGAATTTTTTCTCATGAAGAGGTTGATTTCAGGTTGGGTGCAGGGCACAGGATTATGAGACAAGGGGTCAGGGACTAGAGCTTAGGAGTACACTCATGACAGAAATGAGGCTTTATGATTGGTGTTGGGTACATGCGTAAGCTACAAGACAATGATGTCTAGGTCCTAGAAGTTTGTTGTGTGCTTAAGCTACAAGAGCATGATGTCTAGGTCCTAGAAGTTGGTTGTGTGCTCATCACTTGGGCTCAAAGGTGAGTATGCTAATGACATCGTACAATATGTGACGACAAGGGAAAACCCAAAATTGACTAAAGTTAGGATCAGTGGAAGAAATAAGAGAGTACAAAAATGCATAATAGGTCCTAAAATTTTTCAAAAAAATATATAAAATCAAACTCATGACAATAATATGCACAGTACTTAAAACCGACATGTATGATATGAAACAACAACACAGTTACACTAGTCTCCAAGTGTGATAGTTAGGAAACAAGTCCTTATGACAAAAGTGTTAATTGTGACTAGAAAGGGAACTAGGTGAAGGATACGTGTGTATCACATGTTATTATTATAGATAGGATCAACTTATGCGAGAAAGTGTGTTAGAGTTGCCTCTATAAGCTGGGCAAAGGGTTTCTTCTAGAAAAATATGACACTTAGGATTTCTTTAGAAAGGAACATGAACACAGAGAAATCAAACAATAAGCATAGAGAAAGTTTAATAACATTAAAATACACAACATACGATAATTAGGAGGCTCAAAATTTTCAATGAAGGTAAAATTTTGGAGGGTTTTATAGCAACTACAATAAGGTGTCACCACCATAATTTTTCTTACAAGAGACATTCAATCCATTTTCTAAACACATCATTAGTTGGAAAGCATACAATATAATAAGGCCATCTCATGCCTACATTAAATCATCTCAAAAGGGCAGGATAAACATTATAAAGTGGGTTTCCATGTAATAGTGAAAATTTAATTGAGTGATATCCATGTAAAATGCACTTTTTATTTTGAAAGTCATGCAAGTTTACTCACATGTGTGAGAATGACATTATTCACAAATTTAAGAAACAATTCCTAGATTAAGTAGCTTTAGGTTGAAGTACAAAAAAAAATTGAATTCAAAATCATTTATGATTAATACTTTGGCCTCCCAAAATATCTTTTAAGAATTTGGATCTCCATTTTGAATGAAAAATTTTCAGATTGGAAGTAATTCTTCATGTGGCTCATAATTTCACTAAAAATGAAATCCATGGGAAATTTTTAAAATAATAATACGATTTGCAAGGTAATATTGTAGGAATGGATTGAATATCACATATATTTCTCTCTCATCTCCCCAATCCATCACCCTAACTCTTTTTTAACTTATTTCCTCGAAGAAAAAAAAACTTATTTATTCACCATTGTTAGATGTTGGAAGATCAGAAAAGCAGTAAATATTTTCTCGATATTGACAGTTACTTTTGATCTTACTTAATATTTTGATTATTTATATCATATTTCTTTAGTTCATTAGGAAATTATACAAAATCAACAACACATAAAACAATGGAGACAAGATGTAGGCACATGTGAGGGAAAAACCCCCCTTAAGTGGAAAATCCAGTCAAAGTAATTCCTCCTTCCAATAGTATTCCTTGAGACCCTTCACCCTAGACCTTGACTAGACCTTCCATCCACACCATGTCAACCTTCAGAATATTGACCTCTTCCCACTAACTGTGACTATGCGACAACTGGTACCAGTCAGCAACTTCCAACAATAATCTAGCTTGGAAGACTTCATTCTCCCAATCCACAGCACGAAATAGAGTGAGAAAACCACCAAAATTTCGATTTTTCTCTTCTCCTTAAGCTCCCCCAAACTCACATTCACTTTGGCTTCCCGATAATAGAATTTCCTAGCTATTCACTTCACACTTCTACCGAACAATTGAATTTTTGCACTTCTACCCGAAGAAGAGAGAATGAGGAGTGATGCTCCAAATGAATTCATATTCCTTCCTTTTATATGCTTATTGTGAGGTAGAATAGCTCCTTATGCCAACTTGATCTTCTTAAGCCAACCTGGTGTGGAGGTTCCATAATTCATATTTGACTGAATACTAAACCAATTTAGATGATTCAAAAGCCTAAGAAGGGTCTCTTGAAATGTACAATAATCCTACAGACTTAGAATAAATCCTATAAGTCCTCAATGAGGAATTTGACCTTAAAAATGGTGACCAAATCATGCAAACCGTGGTTTAATAAGTTAGAACAATAATAATAATAATTTTCTTTATTCTTTTAAAAAGTACTTTACACACTGAATGAAGTACATTATTGAGGAAGGAACATAGTTACTTTTTCCAACACTCCCTCTTAACTAGGGATGTATCCATAATGTACATATACAATGGAATATCTCAAACTATATGAACCATGAAGAACTTCAGGCACCACAATGCCATGGAATAGATTCTTGACAAGGGGAATGTATCCAACCGATTAATCAATTTAGGCATTGCAATGCCATGGACTAGATTCCTCACCAGGGAAATCTATCCAACCAATCACTCAATAGTTTAAGCACCACAATGCCATGGACTAGATTCATGGCTAGAGAAACCTATCCAGGTGAGACTAAGATGGACTCAAGCTTTTAGCCCCTCTATACCATCAGGCTTACATGATAATGATCAACCCAAAAATCTAGGTGTGTATCAAAAACATAGCTCTTTGATCAACACCACCTTTCCAACTTCTACACATCAATGCAATGTGTTTACTAGATGTCCTTCAAGATAATGCTTCACTCACAAAGCCTCAAAACCCCTTGATCCAACAAAGAAATAATTACCAATCTCTACCAATCAAACTGATTGGTAGCAAACAAGATTTTGTTCAAGAGATTCAGTTGTGCAAACACAACACTAATCAGTAATACAATTTTACATGTACATAACAAAATACAAACCTCTTGGTCTTCCACGCAACAAATTTTTCTTCTCAACTTTCCATTGTAGTACTATCAACCGAATATTTGACAGAATATTCCTTAATCATATATTCTTCCTTTCCTACTTCTCATGTAGGAACATGTCCTCCTAAATAACAAACTATCCCTTCCCTCTCAATCAGGAAGCATTTATTTATTGATACCCTACTTTTCTTCTTTCAACAATGCTTTAAAATGCATTCTCCAATTTCATTTTCCTGCTCATGGCCTTCACTCAAACTTATAGATGTTAGTCGTCATCTAGTGCATCACACATGAAGCATAGGACCATATTTGTCACTCCCTCTCAACCAAGAAGCACATCCTTTTATGGACTACGTCTTAATCTTAGGGATATCTCTTCTATTCATGCTTCCTTCGGGAGATCAACTTCTTCATTTTCAAAATTGGAGAATCTTTTGTGGCTTCCAATCATTTCATCATAGTTATCATTAACCTCATCATTCTCATCACATCTTCTGATCCGTAGCTGAATGCTAGTTTTTTTGTGTTAAGTTAAACTTCAAATTTAAAAACAAATTCTTTTCAATTACTTCATGTGCATAGGTTTTCTTAGGTGTTTGTGAATCAAAACAAGTAAATTCATTTCAAGTTTTATGTTAGAATCATGAGCAAAATAACATGAAAGTAAAGTGATGAAAAACAACAAGAAAATCAACAAAAAGCATCAATATTAAAACTTAACACAATGTTTTGATAAAGGATTTCACCCCTCGGCTACATCTCCTTGGTCCAGCTTCCATGGCTTAGGCCTTTGTATTTGCTCAAAATGGAAAAAATTATAGCTTAGAATGCTCTATAGCTTGTGAAACCTACTCTAACGGACTTAGAGCATGCAAAAACCCCAAATATGACTCTCCAAATTTTGCAAATGGACTACAACTGTTATGGGCTTGGCCTCCTTCATGGTGGCGCTTAGCTTCATAAAACTTCAATATGGAAAACTCACATACATAAGTGCCCCATTTCCTCTGAAACCTATTCCATTGTGTTTAGAATATCCCAATCATCTGAAAATGATTACTCATTTTCTAAAATTGGTCGTAATATATCAAGTTATGGTCTTTTCAACTTTTCCCTAAGAATCTCCTCCAAATCTAGAAAAATTCAGTTAATACCGCTAAATTTTGGGGCGGTTCTAGATTTGGCAGAATCCTCCAAAATGTCTACCAACTTAACTGCCAGTTTAATTAACAGTTAAACTGGGTCAGTAATCGTGCTTAACACAAAATCTACACAATTTGTAAATCATGTTTAATTAGTGCTTAAGCACAATTAATTAGCACTAACTACCAACTAGTCACTGCGGTTTAAGGTTTAGCTCTAGTGGTTTTTAGTTTGGTTAGATGTGCATTAAACATTAACATTAACCACTAGAGGTTAATCCCCTAATCTTCAACACTTAACCTCTAACAATGAGCGCATTCCATTATATAACAAGACTTAATGTGTAAAGGAGTTGGAAATTCATGTAGTTAGCAGAGTGGAGGTTGTGGGGTCAAACCCCAGCACTTGCAACAATTTCTTTTTGCTTTGCGTCTCGAGCCTGACAAGGAAGTTGGGAGGTTCCACGCGGGGATCTCTCGGCTTGCCATGTAGCATTCTGTAATTGGCCCAAAATTAACCAATGATATTGTGCCAAATCACAAACCTGAAAACCAACCATCCAGTGACACTTGCTGAGCCCTCATTATGCATTGATTCCATTGAATTTCCCACCTCACCTGCCCAGTCACTTGGCACATCAGAAGTATGGACTACTAACTCAGCTGTACCTACAAATTTTTTTCTTGTTTTGTGAAATAGTGAGTGAGCTCTAAATTCCTCATATAAACTCTGTTTTGAGTGAAACAAGTTGCGTTGGGATCATTTCGACGAGATGGGCACAGTCTTTTATAGTTCGTATGATTCCTAGAACCTTTATTTTTGAGCTAATTTTTGCCCCTAATCCAGATTTTGATCACTCCTTCCCACTGATGGGCTTTTGGGCCCACAAAAGTTGGTTATCTAATGAGATCTGAATATTCTTCTCTTTCCCAAGTTATATCAACTGATTATACTTCAAAAGTCTCCATGACAACCACTTAGGCTCACTTACATGCCTTGCCTTGCAAATAGATATGTCCATCAGCCATTGTTTTCCCTTTGTTGCTGACCTAATCCAACACTTGTTGGACACTTTCTGGCTACAAAATACTTTTTCTCTACCACATCAATCCCTCGGTGCTTGGAAAACTGATACAATCTGATAGCCTTCCCACTGAAAATCTTGGCTTCAACACATACAAATGGCCTACACTAGTTGCAAATTTTTGGCATCTCATCTATTTTCGCTTCTTGCCTCTATCATCAAAGGCTAAGAATGTGAATCTTTTTCAACGATGGACCTTCCAAAATCCTACAACATCTTGTCACAAGAAACACCATTAAATGGGAAAACACATTATGCAAGGAATGCAAATCGATGACCTCTTCTTTTTCTCCTTCAAAGAAATAATTGTCACATCATGTAACATCACTGTACTCTTGCATCTTGGTGACAGTATTGACTAATCAAGTTGAAAAAACATCATTGACCAAACATAAGTCGACAAAACATACTTCTTCAAGGAACTGACTTGACTTGAGAGCCAAACATAAGCATGTCCAACAACTTGACGATTCTTTGCATAAACAATAAGAATTTCACATCTCATGTGACAATCTGTCAAAATCTCCCTTTCATCTTTAGAGATAAAATCAACTCCTCCAAGTTGATATGACATACATGTGAGAACAATCAACACAAGTCGACACTCATGCATGTATCCAGATACAATGAAACAAGAAACAATTCCACTGTTCAGACACACACAAACCCTCATGCACGTGTATAGGTCTTCAACTCTCCCTCAAGTACAAACACAATTACAATAAGGCCAAAAACATGTATGGGTACATAAGAACTGAATTGACAAATTTGCTACAAATAAGTGAGTAATGTACTCAACTTTCATACACCTTCATGGCAAAAATATGCAACATCAAGAATGATAAATTTGCTGCAAATGAAGTGATCAAAATACTCAACTTTCACTCACATTCATGGCAAAAATATGTAACATCAAGAATGACAAATTTCCTGCAAATTAAGTGAGTAACATACTCAACTTTCACACACCTTCATGGAAAAAATATGAAACATCAAGAATGGAAAATTTGCGGCAAATGAAGTGAGTAACATACTCAACTTTCACACACCTTCATGGCACAAATATGAAACATCAAGAATGCTTTCAAAATAATTGCATTCACATACAAAACTTGTAACCACAAATTGCCTTCTTTGTTGCATTAAAGTGAGTCAAATAGAACTCCAATTTCAACATATTGCATCATACAAGTTGCAACATACTTTCAACAGAAAAGTAATGCATTCATAAGGCAAAGAGATGAATTTTTAAGGAAAATAATTGCATCTATGAACAAAATAAATGCAAGCCTTATTTGGTTGAGAAATCAAACCACCTCTTACCAAACCATTTCAATGGAAATTCTTGTAGTTACCCCTCATCTTGTGAGTCATCTTAACCCACATCAATTATGGAATACTTTTCCCATTCTTTCCAAAGTCCCTCTTCACCTTCTTCAAATTTCGTGGATGAGTTGTTGTATGCAAAGTCCCAAAATTGTCTATGATATGACCTTGCTTATGACAATGAGTGAAAAACAATTGCATCTTCTTTGCAACATGGTTTCCATTATCCAATGGACCTCTGGTTTTCTACCACTTTTGCTTTGAAATTTTCCTGTATGTGGCCATTTTATTCCAACATATTGAAACAATATGGTTATTCAAACCAAAAAAATAACTTGTAATTTCTCTCCAATTCTTATGTGAAGATTTACCATGTTTATCATAATCAAAAGAAACATGATTAAAGGCAGATTAATATCTTGAATGTTCACCTTTTTTTCCTTCTTGAGCAAGTGAATTTGATAAGGTAGTGGATCTCTTTGGAATACCAACAATGGTTTCAATGGCCTTCGAGCTTTCATCATCTTGTTGTTTGTCATTTCCACCGGTTGCATGCTTATGAGTATCTTCTTTTAAAGTGGGTATAAACTTTTACATTCCTCATGAACACAAACTTCATAAGCTTCAGGTGATGAACATGAATTGAAATTCCCTCTTGAAACACTTTCCTGTGCCTCCTTCTCTTTGGAACATTCTCCATCATGTTTTCCATAGCCAAGACCCAAATACCTAGGCATTTCATCAACAACAATTGGCTGAACTATGCCTTGTGCATGTGTGCCTAACCCTTTACCTTCATAAGCCATTTTCATCAACAATTTGGACCCTATTCCACTAATGTGTGTTTCAAAAGCACAAAAACATTCATTTTGAGAGGAAACTCAAGATAAACATGAATTTCATACATCATGTTCATGCACATACTGGGGTAGGTTTTCCTTGGCATCGTAGAGTAAAATCTCCATGTCATCCATCTTTTCAAGAAGCTCTTTCTTCTCCTCCTTCATGGCCATCAGCTGTTCTTAAAGTATATTTTTCTCCTTGTATCTTCAATCATATCTTGCACTATATCTCTCACGACGAAAAAATCCTACAACATCTCTTCATCAAACAATCTTGCTAATGAAGAGAGATTAGAGACATCACTTGTTGAAGCTCCCATCACATAAACTTGCACACTGTTAATTCTCCTTGCACAAATATCAAGAAATCAAGCAAATAAACCTTTTCTCTATTGCCAACTTGATTTGGTGTTGAATTTTCTTTTTTTGTGCTAATTTCAACTTCAAATTAATTAAAAACAAATCCTTTTCAATTGCTTCACATGCATAGGTTTCCTTAGGTGTTTGTGAATTAAAAAAGGTAAATTCATGTCAAGTTTTATGCTAGAATCATGACAAGAATAGCATGAAAGTAAAATTTTGAACAACAACAAGCAAATGAACAGAAAACCATCAAGATGACCACATAACACAGTGTTTTGGTAAAGGATGTCACCCCTCCTAGGTGGCATCTCCTTGGTCCAGCTTCCATGGATTAGGCCTCTATATTTGCTCAAAATGGGAAAATGTATCATTTACAGTGCTCTAAAGCTCCTGAAGCCTACTTAAATGGACTCATAGCATGCATAAAGACCCAATATGACTTTCCGAACTCAGCAAATGGGCTACAACTATTCGGAGCCTGACTTACTCCCTAATGGCCCTAAGCTTCATAAAACTTCAATGTGGAAAAATGACATATAGAACTACCCCATTTCCTATGAAAAATGTTCCATTGTGTTTAGAATGTCTCCATCATCTAAAATTAACAATTTATTTTCTAAAATTGGTCGAAATCACATCATGTTATGGTCTTTCCAAATTTTCCCTAGAAATCTTCTCCAAATTTGGAAAAGTTCAGTTAATCCCGCTAAATCTGAGGGCAATTATGGATTTGTAGGAACCCACCAAAATCTCTGCAAAGTTAATTGTGGGTTTAATTAGCAGTTAAACTTGCTTAATTAACACTAATCATGCTTCACACAAAATCTACACAATTTGTATAACACGTTTAATTATCACTTAAGCAGAGTTAATTTCACTAATTACCAACTAATCCCTGCGGTTTAAGGTTTAGTGATAGTGATTATCAATGTGGTCACATGTTCATTAAACATTAGCGTTAACCCCTAGTGGCTAGTCCCCTAACCTTTAGCACTTAAACTTTAACAATGAGCACATTTCATTACATCACAAGAGTTAATGTGTAGTGGAGTTGGTAATGCATGTGGTTAGTGGAGGGGAGGTCGCAGGGTCAAGCCCTAGCACCTCCAAAAAAATTATCCTTTGCACACTGAGCCTTCCAAGGCCATTGGGAGGTGCCACGTGGCAGTCTCCAGTCTTGCCACGTGGCATTCTCTCATTGGTGCAAAATTAGCCAATGATATTACGCCAAATCACCAACTTGAAAACCAATCACCCAGTGACACTTGGCAAGACCTCATTGGGTATTGACTCTATTGACTTGCCAATGTCACCTGTCAAGTCACCTACTACGTCAGCATCACGGGCTACTGATTATGTAGTACTTGGAAAAAAAATTATTGTTTGGTGAAACAATCAACATGCTCTAACTTCTTCATACAAACTCCATTTTGAGTGAAACAAGTTGCATTGGGATTTTTTTGACAAGACAGACGCAATCGTTCAAGTCTCACATGACCTTGAGAAAAATTATTTTTGAGAAATTTTTTCCCATAATATAGATTCTAATCATCTTCTCTGAGTTGAAGATTGTGTACTTAGACAATTTTCTTGTGACATCGAGCACCTTGAGCAAGTTGAAAATTGTATACCTGCACAACTTATAGAGAAAGTACAACCAAATCTATAGAATCATGATGATATATCAAAATTACCAAAGCATTTCATATTTATACATATCAGATACCCAAACTCAATAACCAACAAGAGACATACACTCTTCAACATCTTGCTAGGGACTTTGTTATCCACCATAGACTATTCCATAACAACATTAATTCCATTTAGGGTTTTAGTATGTCCTCGAAAGATATGACATACCTTACTACAACATATATCAAATCCCAGAACCCATTCATGCAAATATGAATCTACAAATCATCTAACAACCTTCCCAAATACATGTGTTAGACTTCTCACTAGGGATTCTTACAAACCCTAAATTTCATACAAAAGAATGAATCGAAGTCAATCATAGCTTAGTCATTAACATGACTAGATTCCACTAGGGTTGCTTCCAAACACCTAGACTTCCAATCAACCATCAATGAGTCACTATCATGACCAACTACTACTAAGGTTAGTTGCAAACCTTAGATTTCTGAGAAATCATCATACTCAACCAAAAGTTTAAATTTCAACAATTTCTTTGCAAATCTCAAATCATTATATTCCACAAGTTTTAATTTGACCTTAGAATTCCAATATCAACAATCATTACATGCATAAATCTTAGATTGTTATACATACTAAGAAATTTTTAACTTCACTAGGGTTTAGATATAACACCCTAGGTTAACATCCTAGGACTCATGATCATCAATGACTAGGTCATCACACATATCTAGGAACTAATAACCAAGCATAAGAATATCATATGTCCAATAATATAAATACATCTCACCTATACCAAGCTAGGGATTCAATCAAAGGACATATCTCTATATGCCTAGATTTCATCATTATTCAAATACATATTATGTCATGAGATAGTCAAACCCAAGTTCACAAATATCAATAAGAGTTGGACACACAAACATATTGATTATACTAGGGTTTGATGAGACAAAACACACATACCAAGTAAATCAATTCTAATACAATATAATGGTCTTTATTGCACATTCCACCAAACCCTAATGAACTAGTGCTGAAATGTAGAACACACATTCCACCAAACCCTAAGGAGTTACAGTTCCAATGTGGAAACATATTTTCAACCAAAGACTAATGTTCTAGGATTCCATTGTAGAAACATAGTGAAACCTATATTAATAAAACTTCAAAGGTTTCAAGATGTTAGACCTTATCATTAAATCCTAACAAGTTAGGATTTCCTGGTAATAACAAAATCCCAAATATGAAATCGTCGATAAAGACTTCAACTAGCATTCCACAATATCCCTAATTAGTTTAGGTATTTAGACATTCACAACATCATATCCGTCGATTAGGATTTTCCAGAACCTGTCTAGGGTTCTACCGGATCAGATAAGAGTGGGGTGACTAGATTTATCAAGAGATGAATCACCCAAACAAGAATCACTAAGATTCAATACTTCTAGTCATAACAAAGTTAGAAATAGATCATCAAATGAATAATATTTTCAATTAATGAATTCAAAACATGCCTTTGTGTCTTGACTGACCTTGTCTTCAGAGATCCTCCTTCTTGTACATGTCTTTATTGAGAACAAACTCATTAATGGTGAAGATATCATCCATGAGTCTAGCTATCTTCACAAAGAATGGTGCCACAATATCTTCCTTTGTCATATTTGTATTCCTAATCTCATTCTTAAAACTTGCTACTTCATTGATGTTCTTAATAGTGAACAGATTAGACAAGGCTTTGTACATCTCATGAGCATGATTGATGTTAGCTATCAATGGGACAATATGGACTTTTATCCATTCTATAATTAAATCCATAGCCACCAATTTTAGATCCTTAAATTTCACTTTGTCGGTATCAATGGCTTCTTCGGTAGGCTTCTTTACATTTCCTTTTACGAGACTAATACCTTGTTATTCTCAAGGATTAGGTCAATCCTCTTCTTCGAGGATCTGAAGTTCGATGCTCCTTCAAGCTTGTTCTCACCCTTGATAGAGTTAGACATATTCTTTGAATATTATAGATTCCTTCCCTAAGATAGTGCCTATGAATAAATCTTCCTTTTTCTT